>JAMKQA010079414.1:0-11949 GCA_024699735.1 Posidonia australis
TCTTTGCATTTAGTCTTGCCATGGCATTCATATTAGCATGATTAGAGCATAATCCAGGTTTAGCAAACATTCATCAAACCCTTAGCAAGCATTTGGACTAGAAAGACCGAGTTTCTCGGGCGTACGAGGGTGCCTAATACCTTCCTCGTGCGTAATAGGAATCCTTACCCATCCTCTGGTTAGCAGACATCCAGCCTTCCCATATGCATCCCATGCATCCATCCTTTTGTGGTTTTCCTCGTCTTGCCCTTTAAAGACTAGGTGGCGACTCCCGTTCCTTTTTCTTTTTTCTTCTATCCTATCCTTGCGCCTTCGCCATCCTGGCATGGCTGTGGTCTCCTCCCCACCCCTCCCTCCAGGTCGGGCATGGTCACTGTGGTAATGATTTATGCGATAAAAAAAATGAACGATTTGATGTGGTTTTTAGGCATGAGTCCCATGTATATTAAATGAGGTTGTTTTATGGAAATAATGTTTCTTGCAATGAAAGGATTTACAAGTTGATTTTTGAGAAAAACCGCATGTTTTGAAAAGTAGATTTAGTATTGTTCTGGATTTACGTAGATTTGGTGTCGGCAATCTGGTAGAGGTATGAAACTCCAATGGAATCAATTGTCAGATACGACTATAATTGCGGAGACTTGCGGCAGTTGAAACCAGATTACCCCATATGAGATTGTGTTGGCTGGGCCTACGGTGTGAACTTGGACGTTCGGACACTAATGGAACATTAGGAAAAGACGTATCCTCATGCATATATGATGAAAATTAAAAATGTTAAGATTTGTTGACTGGAGCGGTGTCCTCCTGCACGAGGAACTTCACTGCAGTACTACAGTAGGGTGGGAGTTGTGACCTCACTGATTACTTATGTGCCTAATTGCCTCTGGTCAAGGTGATAATATTGAAAATGATTGTGAAATGTATATGTAGTTTTAAGCTAAAATCAAATTATGAGTTTTGGCTTAAGATTTTAGCCAGATTCTAGTGGAATTGAAAATAATTTAAAAATGATGATTTAAGCCAGTTGTCAACCAATGTTTGCTTGAGTTTTGAGCCTTGTGTTTTAAGCTAGATTTGGATGATATTACGGTTTCTCGAATGCATAAATAATTTGGAAAATGCATGAGATTTGAGAAAAAGGAAATTATTTGGAAAATGTATGATTTGGATAAGGATTCCAGAGTTTTGTGAAATGGTTTTATAACTAATAGTGATTAGAGTTTTCTCGTGGTTTTCGGCGGTTGGGCGTGTACTAGGTGACTTAGAGGTCACTCACGCATGTTTTATTTTCCTTATTTTGTCAGAGCCACTAGCCGCACACTATTTCTGAGTAGTAGTCTTTCCTCGATTATTTTAATTGTTGTAAATTACTGTAATTAAGGGTTGATGCTATTTAAGGTAATGCCTCTAGGGCGGGGACATTATAGAGTGATATCAGAGTTTTGGTTCACTAAGGTACACCGACTTTGGTTGGTGTCTGATATAGTGGCTCAATGGGACTGCACGAGTAGGATAACTGCACCTGACCTTTGTTTGTTTGCTTGTTTGCTTTTTTTGTGGTGGCAGGAAGATGTGGAGAGGTTGTGGTCGCGGTAAGACCCCTGTGCCTGACTCTGAGGTTGAACAGGGTAGTGTTTAGAAAGGCATGTGGCAGGAGTTTGGTAAGATGATACAAGGCTTCGTCCAGTCCTGTGGTAGTAGCAAGGATGAGGCAAAGAGAGACCCATGAATCAAGTAATTTTACCAGTTGGGTGCACCAACTTTGGATGGGTGCAACACACCAGAAGAATGTAAGGCTTAGTTCCCAGAAGTGGAGAAGATCCTACAGGGGATTGAATGTCCAACTAAGAAGTGGGTCAGAATCGCTGCTTTTCAGCTTAAGGGTGCTGCAAACCAGTGGTGGAAGACTACGCACTACACCAAGTTTCCTAATGTAGACCTACTGATGATCTCTTAGGAGGACTTCTGAGAGGTATTCTACGAGAGATTTTTTTCCCTTGAGCAATAGAGAGACAAGCTGGACAAAGATTCCTGAAACTTGAAGTAGGGAGACATGTGTGTGGCTATTTATGAGGCAGCCTTCCTTAGACTGGAGCAGTTTTCTTAGACTGTTGTCACAGGGAAGAATAGAGTCAAGAAATTTGTGGAAGGGCTAAATCTAGCACTTTGATTGAGAGTTATTGGCTTCTGATGTCAGATCCTGATAGACACCATTGAGCTTGTAAGCCGCTATGAGAATGAACGCAAATTGTTCCAGGAAGAATACCCCAAGAGAGATAAAGGGAAGAAATTCACCTCACAACCTTTTGTTTCTAGAACGCCAAGTTCTGAGAGTTCTGGGAGCTCCGAGAAGAAGTGGAAAGAGCGGTTAGCTTCTAACAAGGAAGAAAGTGTTGATTTCAGCTGAGCTGGTTCAAGCAACAGCTTGAAGGGAGGACATTGCCATGTCTGTGGTAAGAAGGAGCACGTAGCAGCACAGTGCTGACATAGACATAGGAGACTAAAGGGAGTTGTAAGTTACTACTACGGAAAGTCTGAACACTTTCAGAAGGACTATCCCAATCCGCCAAAGCTAGCTGAGGATGTACCTCGTCAGCCTACTAAGAGTAGAGTATTTTCTATTGCTACCCTAGATGCTAATCCATCAAGAGATGTTGTAGAAGGTCAGGATTAATAGTGGCCTTGTAATTTGAATCCTATCTTGTATGATGGATCTTATATGTAATCGACACTATGTTTTGTTATGGCTATGATTATGATTATGGTTATGATTATGATGTGTTGATGTTAGGATCGTTTCTTGTGACTACCAGGATGGCCTGAGTCTTGTTCGTCTCAGGGAGCTCATTTTCCTTCATTTTCGAGTCATTTGCTGCTGAGATCGGGACCAGACCAGCTAGGTTGGCATTCCACCTGGATGTAGTAACTCCACTAGGAGAACATAGTATAGTGTGGAGATATTTGAAACAAGTGGATAACTAGGAGGTAGGGATTTTCAGACCAGTTTGATTTTGATGCAGGAATATGATATCATCTTAGGGATGGACTGCTTTGCACAACATGCAGCTATGATTGATTGTGTCAAGAGGAGAGTTCTGGCAAAGTGCCTAGGCTAATGCTAGTGTATTGTGCAAGGAACTAGATCTGGTGAGCTAAAAAGGTGATTTTAGCCATGAAGGCCTATCACCATTTGACAAAAAGCTATGTAGGCTACTTGACATGTGTAATAGTATTCTCTTCAGCTGTGTTTGAGGTAAAAGATCTTCTAGTTGTCAGCGAGTACCCAAATGTCTTCCAGAGGAATTGCGAGGGATGCCACCACATCAAGATGTTGAGTTCATGATTGATTTGGTGCAGGATTAAGACCTATCTCGAAGGCTCCATACAAAATGACACCTGTTGAGTTGAGAGAGCTCCGAAGCCAACTACAAGAACTTATGGACGCGGGATTCATTCGTCCCAATGTTGCACTCTGGTGAGCGCCGACATTGTTTGTCAAGAAGAAGGACGGTTAACTTCAGCTGTGCATTAAGTACCATATTTTGAACCAGATCACCATCAAGAATAAGTATTCACTGCCTAACATTGATGATCAGTTTGATCAATTGCAGGGAGTCTCAGTGTTTTCGAAGATAGATTTTGAGTTCTAGATATCACCAACACATGATCTAGGAATTAGATGTGCAAAAGAAAGCTTTTTGAATTCAGTATTGTAGATATCCCATTTTTGCATTTCCTAGAGTCATTTAGGATAGAAACTTTTGAGGTGCCTCAAGTCACGAGACTGAGAATCTTCTGCTCTATCTTACAAATATTTCATGTTTTCTTTAAAAACATTCTTGATTTTACTTGGTTCAAGGTTATTAGCTGTGGCAGAGCTAACCCGCTTAAGTTGGTGGTAGGCTTGGGTCCTTTGAGCGTTTTGGTGTGAGTCGCTAGCTGTAGCAGAGCTAACGCTCTCATCTTACTCAAATTGATGGCACATTTGAGTACTTTGAGCTTAAAAAAGATGTTTTTTTTATTTCATGCGATTTTTGAGTATTTTCAGGACTTTTAAGGAATCTTTGTGGATTTAACATAAATACAAGGGATAAAATGCAAAAAACCACAATGATGCCTTCGGGAAAGCCGATGAGTTTAGCCGCCACTAGAGTAGGCAACAAATCATATAGGCGACTAGTTGTTCTAGCGTTAATTCAATGGATGCCTAACACCTTGAGTCCTCCTCTCGTAACAACTTGTCATCCTAGGCTTTAATATAACATATTGGACATTTATAATTATTATCATGATTTTTTCTGTTATTATTCTAATTTCTAGGATTTTCTAAGTACTTATTTATTTATGGAATATCATATAAATCTTTATGCCAAGTGATTCCAGAAATTTCTAGAATAATGGATGACGTTGATTTTAATATCATATATTTTTATCATGTTCAAAAACGAGATATGATATTGATTATAACTTTTTCAACGTTAGAATTATCTATAATTTAAAAAAATAATTTCAACATAAGCTTAATTTCTAAATATTTATTTAATTACGAGATTGGAATTTGTAATAGATATATTTGACATAATTCTCGTAATTATTTGATTTTAATTTTGAATTTGGATTTAAATTTTGATTTTGAATTCAAATATTTTCTAAAATATTCTAGCGATTTTGATAAGTTTGAAAAGGTCAGGACGAGTCGTTTACAGTTGCTAAATATTTGTTGAATCGATTTTGAATTTTATTTTTAATCAAGGAGATATTCGGAACTCGACGGCACTATGGGCGACGACTAGCCCCAAAAAGATATTTTTGCCTATTTTTCTACACTAGAAAATAAAATATCTTGGGCTAGCGCCTATTCATGTGGCAACACATCATAATGTTTCGCCTACTTCATGGGTGATAAGATCAAAATATCTCATTTTTGAATTGTTTGCTTCTAGAAACTTTTATAGACCCTAAGACTACCAAGTCAGAAGTGGCTTTCTGATTCTTAGGGAGTTCCATTCAGAGAGAGCAAACCCTAGAGAAGTCCTATTGGATTTCGCAAGGAGTTCCTGATCTTCTCTTCCATCCCAACTCTACGTTCGTGCCTCCACTTCCTTCACTTCATGTCACATAGATAATGGTGAAGGGAGTATCGTTCAAGCATTATTTTTCATTTCATTATTGCATTTCATATTTAACCCATAGCATATGCATGCGGGGATAACCTCTGGTTAGTGTTCAGTTCATTTAATCATGTTTTTCGATGTTCGTTTTTTTTTACATCACCTTAATCTAATCCAGATTTGTTTATTTGAAGGGAACAAGGAACCACGTTACATGAGGAGGCCATCGAATGACATCCAACCATTGATTCGGTGAGCTAGTAACCCACGACCTCAACTTCACATCAGATCTCGAGTTTCCACATCAGACCAAAAGTAAAACACAAAAGGGATCTTACCAAAATTGACGACACGGTGGGACCGATTTAAGCCAACCCCCGTGCTACATAAGCGTTCTTCCCTTTCTTTTTTGTCATTTTTTCATTTATTATTAGATTTAGGTGTCGTTTTCGGTCTGAGGGTCGTGCGCTTTTGTGACACTCCAGACCTTTTATTTGGATTTTTTCTAGCGACTAGGGGTCTGGATACTCAATGACCTATGTATATGGCGCCATTACTCGATGCCACATACGGAGGCGACTTGTTCAGGCGCCAGTGTGTTCGGCGACTGAAATCCAGAGTGTTTTCCTACAGGCTTTCATTTTTTTTTGGTCTATGTTGTTTTTCCTTAGCTTGCAGTAGCAATATGCATGCATAAAAAACGACAAAAATTCCTATCCATCTGTTTTTTAGTTTTGTTTTATCGATTTTTAGAGTTTGTTTTTTATCCATCAATAGGGTGGAAACTAATCATGTGACAATAAAGTTAAAGTTCCTTAAGAGTCCCCTTCTAGTCTGAACAACCGAGCCGAGTGAACCGGGCCAGTGCCAGTCACTCACCCATGCTTGTGTTTGGTTGAGATTATTAGACTGGGAAACTTAAGGTGTCTTAGGGGCATATTTTAGACTCCATCTTTCTCCCTGAGTCTATAACAAACCCTAGTAGATACTTGATACTTTTCTATTTTGTGTTTATTTATTGCTTTGTGATTTGCTAAGACTGATCCTTAGGGATAGAAACCTGGGTTGTGGGCCCCTCTTTAGAGAGATAAATCCACAGTCTAGGCCCTCTTGGTGGACCCTAACGAAGGTCAAAGAGCGGTATTGAAGAGGCCAAATCCCATTAAGAGACCTTAGTGACCTGAAGTTGGCTTTACCCTCGCCATAGGAACCTACCTGGTTGAGAGAACACAGGTTAATTAAGCCACTAATTAAATTTCCAAATCCATTAAAATCTACATTTTCCTAGAATTTGATTGTGCAGTTAGGCTTGTTTGAGCGTTTGGTCTGTCCAAGACAGATCTGAGTTACTAGATCAGCCAAAGGTAAAAGCTGCCTAACTGATCAACGACTCGTTCCATCTCCCATCTAAATGGTGACGCAATCTGACACCGTAATGACAAGCAACGTCAGACAGACCGCTCTGATTGACTTGTTTGCAGGATGATGTGTGATCTATACTTGCATGCTCACAGGTTATAGGGTTACAAATACAGTCTTGGATCTTTAGTTTATTAGTTAAATAGAGTTGTAAACATTTTCTTTGTGTTCATTTGCATTCGAGTCTGTATTTTCTTTTACATTCCTAGACACTTGTAGTAGGGTGCAGTTTAGTGTAATAAAAAGTCTGTATCTTTTCTTTTTTTTTGAGTCATTTGCAATAAACCATCAAGGGAGCTAGTCAGAGGCGGTGGATGCACACTATTCCTACACGAACCCTCTCTACACACAAACCACCTCTACATCTACGGGTCAAGGATGCAGTTCCACAGGCCAACGCAGGTCCTTCTTCAATACCCCAATCTCGTATAAAGGTCATTCATATGACCTAGGAGGAGGAGGGATGCACAATGCCCAATCCTGAAGTAACCCTTTGTCAACCACTGCACACTCATTACCGCAAGGGGTAATTAGCCAAACCCATCACTCCATGGCCCATTCTAATCACTTTAGCCCACAAATTCCAAATGTTCATGGATCCTCCTCCCTAAACTCCTACTAGGGCCCAATAGCCACACCGTTTATGGGAAATACACACACTGTACTACCTAGTCCAACGATAAGTTTCCTAGCACAAGGCCAAATAACACAATCTTCTGCTCAATATTCTATTACGTTGGTCTACCCCTTGGTCCCACAGGTTGCACCACCTCTATTAAGCCACCCTTCACATCCTTACCTAGGGACAACCTCACCTTCGCTCATGCAGTATCCCACACCTTCGGTCTACCCTTCCTTTCAACAAGCTACGCAATCTCCACTAAGCTACCACTCAAATCCATAACTTGCGGTGATCCCACCTTCGACCGTGTAACCATGGAGTACCCTAACTATGCTCAAGCTTAATCCTCCTACCCTCCACAATATAGTACCCCTTTGCAACAACAATTCCATCAGTTCCAAGGATGCCAAGGACAAAAGAAGGCCAATTCTCTTTTTTTATGTTGATTTTACCCGTCCATAAAATACCCACTTCTCACGTCATCTTTGTCCAACCCTAACACCCTCTTGCCCTCGTGCTGTCGAGCTCTCTTCTCATGTTGTCGAGCCCTCTCACGTTGTCGAGCCCTCTTACACCCTCAAACCGTCCAACCCTCTCATTCCCATTCTCTTGTCTCTCTCATCGTTGAGCCCTCTCTCGCCCTCGTCTCCATTTTCTCTCTTGAAAACATCAAATCTCTAGCCATCGAGCACTACCCTTCCCGTCGATCTCTCTCACACCGTCCCAACGTTTGCTTTCGTCAATGAAATCCTTAACTGTTGCCCTCTTGAGCACCATTCCACCTTTTTCTTATGTCAACGAAATTCCAAATTGTGTTGCACCACCCTACTCATCGAGCACTGTTCCACCTTCACATCCATTTGCCACCTTTTCCTATGAGACATGATTTGTATTTCTACGAGATATGATTTGTTTTTCTATAAGACATGATTTGCATTTTTATGAGACATGATTTGTGTTTCTATGAGATATGATTTGGTTTTCTATGAGACATGATTTACATTTCTTTGAAACATGATTTGTGTTTTTGTGAGACATAATTTGTTTTTTTGTAAGACATGATATGTTTTTCTATGAGATATGATTTTTTTTTTCTGTGAGACATGTTTAATACTACGTATTTCTGTGAGACATGTTTTATTACATGATTTGCTTTTCTATGAGACATGATTTATATATTACATGTTTTATTAGATTTGATTGTTTTAATGAAAATGAGATATGAATTTCTTTGATAATTGATTTTACTTCTGAGACATATTATTTTTCTAGGATGGAGAGGAACAGAATTCGAATAGAACTCATCCAATGCAAACCAGATCAATGACTAGTGTGCATAATAAGAAAGCCTTTACTACTTCATCTCATCCTCTTCCTTCCTCATCAAATGTTAATTCTGATGAAATTGAGCCAACATCCTTCACAACAGCATTCAAACATCAACATTGGAGAGAAGCCTTGAAATTAGAATTCAATGTACTTATGAAAACAAACACTTGGCAGCTTGCACCTAGACTATCATCTATGAATGTTATTGGATGTAAATGGATTTTCAAGGTGAAAAGGAAGGTTGATGGATCTTTGGACAGGTATAAGGCAAGATTAGTGGCAAAGGATATAATCAAAGAGAGGGTATTGATTATTTTGAGACCTTTAGTCTAATGATTAAGCCAACTACTATCAAGTTGGTATTGTCTGTTGCAATCTCTAGATGATGGCATATGAGGCAATTGGATGTACAAAATGCCTTCTTACATGGTGACTTACAATAAGATGTGTAAATGACACAGCCAGCTAGGTTTAGTCATCCTAAGTATCCTTCCTATGTGTGCAAATTCAAGAAGTCCTTATACGATCTAAAGCTGTCACGCCCCGAATTTTTCGGTAACAATTTAAACAAATTAAATTACAGGAAAATTAAAGCTAAATAGAAGATATTAAACTACCACAAACCTGTGCGTCTATGAGACTCCGAGCTATATGCACTATGCTAAACCTCCTGCGTGCCTGCACCTGCAACCCTAAGGTACAAGGAAAACGCATGAGTGACAAACATCACCTAGACGCACCCCATGAAAAACAGCGGTAAACAAAACTATAATTAATTTTCCTTTAAACTCATTTCGCAAACCATTTCTCTAAAACCTCACAAATTAGGCCCATACCGGCCAGAACCATAACCAGAGCTCTACTAGCTCAAAACCACAAGCAAGGCCCTCAATGGCCAAAACCACACATAATGAGTCGGGAAGTCCGGCGCTAGACAACCAACTCTGGCCACAAGCAATCCACCGAGAAGCGACCACAGCGTTTTGCACTGCCACGTTGAAGCCACCCTGTGCAGGAGCGATCACCGTCCCTCGATTCTCCCTACCTAAAGAATCCTCACAAAGCCAACCCCTTCCTGGGAAGGTTGTTTTGTCTAATTTCATGGCTACCAACTATGGGGTACGTGTCCCATCTACACTGGCCATCACAGGATACGCCTCCCCACAGCGTCCTCCACACATGATGCTCAGGAGGGAGTGTCATACCTCCACACCCGACAACACTAGAGCTTCAGTGCTCACAGTGACAGTAGGAATATCATATCTCCTCGTCATGCCACAAGATACCTCAACTCACGGACCCTAATCTTGAGACAATAGTTAAGGAGTTTCATACCTCTAGAACTCGACGCCCCTCAGCCTCAGGAATCTCGGCCCCCGACCTCGACTAGGGAGACACATCCGACCACCCGAGAAAGTCGTCACATTCCCTGGTCTTGACGACACGCTCCCACACTGTCTCAGCCCACACACAGAAAACTAGAAAAACCATTTTCCAAATCTACCAACTCATCCCTTTTGAAATCATTTTCAAAACCACTTTATATTTTTGAAAACTCTTCCAAAATCTCGGCAAAATGACACATCAGGTATCCCAAGGGATAATACAAACCAATCCGGAAAACCCTCGGAAATCACATTTTATAAACATATTTGGGTGTTGATTCGGCATGTCGAAAATGAGATTCAGTATACCGAAAATCCCTGTTTCGATAGATCGATTTGGATCGGTCGACCGAATCAAGTCAACAGTTAACACTCAGGCCAAAATCGGTATACCAAAGATGGTTTGGTCGACCGAAATCCACTAATTCGATCGGCCGTCCAAAATCGAACGATCGAATTCCGACCAAAGGACCAAATTGACAGAAAAATGGCATACTGAAATTGTTTGGTATGCCGATTTCTACGAAAAACAGAATACAACCCAAATCCTACTGTTTAAAATCATCTAACTGGGACAGACAATCAGACATTCAAAATCAACACCAAAAATCTCACATAAAACATATGATGTAGACCCTTGAGTCTACTCCAAAACCCAACAATCAAAATCAAAAACCATTCACCATGCATCAAGATATAAATTCGCAAAGGCATAAGAGTCAAAACGAACCAAAACACAACCACCACATTAAACACCCATAAATGCCTCCATAAATTCTCATAAAATCACAATAAATTCTAAGAATATAAATTTACCTAGATTTCATGCAATCCTATCAATTTCTACCAATTTCATGCTCTCTATTCATGGGTTGGAGGTATGTACCTGCAATGCATGTTCCAGCGACCCAACTCTGGTCTTCGACCAACTCCAGTGCCACCATGCATCCACGACTACTCCACGACCTCAAAGACACCACCCTAAAGTTCCACGCACCACCATCGACTCTCAAGCACACTGAACAAGGGAGAAATGGATGAGGGAAAGAGGAGCGAGATAGGGGAAGGGGGAAGGAAGAGGGTGGGGGTGAGTGGGGGGACTAAGGGAGAAGGAGGAAGGCGAGTGAGGAAGGAGAGGGAGATGGTGTGCTCGGAAAGAGGAGGAAGAACGTGGGGAGGAGGAGGAGAGGTGTGGAGGAAGAGTTGTCTACCGTACCATAAATACAAGCTGGAAGTGGTAGTTACATGTATGCATGCATAGTGCAACCACCGACCTCCCGCACGAGCTAACAACTCGTTGCACCAAACTCTCCCATCACCTGGCCCACAATGTGGGCCCCACATGGACCCACACCTAGGCCCACAAGCACAATGCCACAATGCGAAGTGCCAACCAAACACAGGGACATGCAATTAGAAGTCAACTTGCGATGTCCAAGTCCAAAAGTACAAAGCCACACAAACAGGCCTCGGAACAGTAACACCCATATAGGAACTGCTTGATAATTATGGTAGCTAGCAAATATGTCATTGCTTTGCCATGGTAGTGCCCAGTTTTGCTGTAATGTCCACGAATGGAAATGCTATTTTGCTTCAGATATTCTCGACCCTCAGCCTGTTTGCCATTTGCTGTTTAATCTTGTTTTCTGCAGGATGATACGGCTTCTGAGGCAGGGACTTCGCGGTCCTCCCGAGATGCACCTTCTAGCTCCCGTTCTAGTCGACGGGGCAGCTCCTCGAGATCTCAAGCTTCTCGCAGCTCGACTCCAGCTATTCCTTTGGAGGTAAACTCGAAACTGATGAAAAAATGCATGTCTGCCAAATGTTTAATTGATAAACATATTTACAGGAATCTGGCAACTTCGAGGGTCGATTCCTGAGCGACCACCACATCAGTGACAATCCTGAGTTCGGGGTAAATTTCCTGCCCTTGTGTTGCATCTTGCTTTGATATCACTTGCTCTTAACTTTGATTTTTGGCCTTCTGTATTTCAGGAGGGAGACGCGAACCGGATGATGCGGTGCCATTGGGGCCCGATGTTGGATCACTTTCATCGTCTGCCGGGGTTTCTGCAGGATT
>JAMKQA010079415.1:0-12432 GCA_024699735.1 Posidonia australis
TTTTTGGGAATGAATCCCAAGTGTGGTTTATTAAGAAAGTGATTTTCAAGAAATAAAACCAAGTTTTGCATATTAAGAAACATGTTTTCTTTTGGTTTTATCGTGCTTGTTGGTAGTTGTGTGTTTTGGGGGCGCGTACTGAGTGACTTAAATGTCACTCACGCGTGCTGTGTGTGTTTCAGGTGCAGGCCACGTGTAGCCAGTTTCTGGTGCAGGAATCAGAGTTTCTAGCCGTGCATCGAGATCCTAGAGGTGAGCCTTAGTTACAGTCCTTTTGTTCTGTAATTTGTGTAATTAGGCTTGTGATGCTGTTGTTGGTAGCGTGCCCGGGTTCGAGGCGTTACATGACACAATATGTCAACACGTCTACACAAATAATTAAGTTATTAAAATAAACATTGCTTATTATAAATGAAGCATGTAAATATTTTATTAAAAAGATTTCATTAAGGTTTTATCTTTTTCTAATTTGAAATGTTTCCTTGTAATGGAGTTTTAATTTTAAATGATATGTGAATAGACATGCAGGATTTACTCTCTGGACTGGTTGATCCTTGATTTCCTACACTTTAGGAGAGCCATAGATCATCATTATTGTTTGCTTCAGATATGGTAAGTTATTTAATTATTTGATATTGTGATCATGGCGGTGATTGACTTCGCATGGTCGAGGCGCAAAACTAATAAGGTCATGGTGAAAAGGTGAGTCTGATGAAGGACGCTCGACTCGAAAACACCATGATAGGAGAAAAAAAGAATGAGGGGGTCGCCACCTAATCTATTTATCAGAAAGATGAGGAAAATTAAAAGAAAAATGCAACAAATGCAAAACAAATAAAGGATGCTAGACTCCAATGCCAATTGATAAACCCAAAGGTTACCACGAATAAAGAATGGGTAAGGATTCCTATTACATATGGGAAAGGTGTTAGGCAATCTCATACACCCGACGAGTTGGTCTTTCTATGCTTTTCTGCTCATTTGTGTGGCTTTGCAAATGCAAAAAGAGGACTCTTTAATGTATGCCTTAGGCAAAATACCGGATGCTATGTAAGCAAGAATGCTATTTAATGTATGCCCAAATGGGCACGATATGATATGCTATGTGAATATGAATGTGATTAATGTATGGTTAGGTGCGCACAATGTTGAATGCCATGCTTGTGCAAGTAAAAACAAGTGAGAAGAAAAGGTAAAACAAAGATTAGAGACCATTGAACTAGAATCAAAACAAACCAAGTAAGGGGCACAGTGCTCTATGCACCGTCCAAAACCTGAGTTTTCCGTGCGCCTAAACTATGACACTCATACGCAGTATCAGCACATAGTACGGGTTTATGTGTTCTAAACCATGAACATTCATAATGTGGGGGAGAAAATAGCAGCCAAAATGCAAGTCTAAATGTTGGAAAACTCGAAGGGGATGTCTGCGATCCAACCAAATCCACGAAACAAAATCAAAAGTGCATTCTCCATCCTCCCCACCTCCGCGTATGTGTTGTTGACATCTTGGAGTCCATAGTTGTGGTGCAGGCTTGGAACATCTAGGTCTCTGTTGAGGCTTAGAGTGGAGGGCAAGGAAGAGAAGGAGAACACAAAACAAACGTAATACGTGGTGATGGGCTGTTGTCCATGCTCCAAGGTCGATGGCCTCACATGGTCAGCGAACCCATCATCAGAAAATGAAACCAGTGCAATAACAACGTGAAAAATAAGTGAAAATCGATTGGAAACGGCACAAACATCGATTGGAAACGACACAAACATGATCAAGTTACACAAGAGAGTATTTACATGTGTCGTAAGGATGAAGATTACCTGTGTGGGACTTGCTTCGGTTCCTCCCGATGATGCTTGATCGGCGGTGGGATGTCCGACTTACTCTAGTTGCCTTGGTAGGCTATGAGAAGGCTGGGGTGTTTTGGGACATTAAGGTTATGGAGGACACAATTGGTGTGGGCGAAGGATGCAGGCTTGACCAATGGTTTGTGGGGTTTTGGCCAGAGAAGGAGGACAGTTAGCGGTGGAGGCTGTTGGAAGTTGTTGGGGTGCTAGGGATGTCATCTAGAGATTCTGGACATGCCTCTAGGCTTTTGGAATTGCCTCCTCTTTACATGTATGGGAAGAGGTGGATATATAGGGTTAGGGTTTTCATGGGAAACATTGGATTTGAATAGGTTTGAATTGAAAGGCTGAGATTGGTTTTATGGGAATGGATTAGGGTTTTGGTGATGGAGAAGGATATGTGGCTCAAGGCATGTTAGGGTACATATCCAAATCTAGGCACCCCAATGTGGGGCACTGAGTCAATGGTCCATAAGGCGATTGGATCGATCGATTGGGCTATGTCGCTACTGACCTAGGTCAACCACGCATCTTACCCACGGTACTTGTCTGTAGGTCTTCCATACGAGAGACCCATGACATGGTCTGGTTGCTGAATTCTATGTTGTTTCCTAGGTGTTTGGACCACTTGGGCTTAGGCTTATGGCATTGGACTGGTTTGGGAGGTTAGGCTGGGTTTTGGGGTGTTGGTTGGATAATGCCTTGTTGCAACCAGAGCAAGCTTTTCTAGAGGAGTCTACCAACAAATGACTGCAAATCAGGTGTCTATAGATGTCCCTCCCTAAGCGAGGTCGAGGGAATTGAGACTGATGCTCAGGGTTGACATGACACCCTACTAGAGTCTACTAGAGAGTGGATTTTGCTATTGGCCCTGAGTTTCTTATTCGGTAGATGCATCGAAAGTCATGACTTGTGGCCCATGCATGATGTAGATGCAAAGGCTGATGCTGATGTTGATGCTGATGCTACAACTGATGCTAATGCTGAGGCAGATGTCAATGGCAAGATAGATGCTGATGCTGATGCTGATGCTATATGGTTCTCGTCTGTCTGGTGTGAGAATACAGGACAAGCAAAATTTTGTTCATCTAGAGTGAAGTCACATGAGAAAGGCACATTGGATCTCGTCTATTCGATATGAGAATCTAGGGCAAGCGGGACTTCATTCGTTTAGAGCGAAGTACTGCAAGAGATGGAATAAGCGGTAGGTTGGGAAGGCTTGTCTGGCTGAACGGGTAGGGGGAGACTAGACGTGCCTAACGCAAATGTGAGGAGATGCAATGCAATGCTATGTAGTGTGATGCAATGTGAATGTTGTACAATGACGTGATGTAGTGCAATGTGGCACTACGATGTGATGCGATGCAATGATGTAGTGATGCACATGATGCATGATGCACACGACATTGCATGAAATGCTGATGAAGTATATGCTTATGCTAGACGATGAGTTGGCAACCAATCAACCCTAAAGGGGGTATGATAAGTTATCAGACTCACACCGAGGGATGCCTAGACAAGACTATTAAGCTCATTACACGACAGATGGGGCATGACAGGCTAACAGGCCTATCAACCAGATAGTTTGAGATATCAGCTTGAAAGGGAAAGAAGGAAGCATGGTAAGATATCAGACTTGCCGGTCAGACAAAGACATTTGACTGATGTTGTCCAAACAGTTGACGATGTCACCTAGATAATTTGGGATATCAGCCTAGAATGGATAAGGGGCGTGGCATCAGACTTGTCGGTCGAGGAAAGGCAAATGATGGATGTGGTCCAAGTAGTTTGGGATATCAGCCTAGGAGAGAGGATAAAGGGGCATCAAATGAGGCTACTGGACTTGCCAACCGAGAAAAAGGACATAATGAGTTGATAAACTCATCGACTGGATAGTTTGGGTTGTCAACCCAAAGGAGAAGGGGCAAGGCAAGATATCAAACTTGCCTACCAGATAGAGACACTTGATGGGTGTCGTCCAAATAGATGATAGTGTCACCCAAATAGTTTAAGGTATCAACCCAAAAATAGAAGGATGAGACATGTGAATCTACCAACTGGGATGTTACTAGTGATAGTGCGTGAGGTAGGGTAACGAACTTGTCATCCAAGATGCGATTGGCGATAGTTCATAGAGGGCTAAATAAACTAGATCTCATCCATTTAGTACGAGAATCCAAGACAAGCGGGACTTCGTTCGTCCAAAGAGAAGTCGTGCAAAAGTAGGATAAATAGGATCCCATCCGTCTGGTACGAGATTCTAGGAAAATGGAGGTTTCGTCTGTCCAGAGCGAAGTTGCACAAAAGCTGAGATAAACTGGGTCTCATTTGTCCTGTATGCAATTCCAAGAAAAGCAGGGCTTCGTCCGTCTAGAGTGAAGTCACTCAAAAGCTGAGATAAACAAACTGGTCAACTGTGATGTTGGTTCGTCCGATACGAGAATCCAAGACAAGTGGGGCTTCATCCATCCAAAGCGAAATCATACAAAAGTTGAGATAAACTAGATCTTGTAATTGAGTACAAGATTCTAGGAAAAGTGGGATTCCATCCGTCTAGAGCGAAGTAGCGCAAAAGCTGAGATAGATGAACTTGTCAACCGAGATGTAGTCCATGAAAGTTTGAAAGCAATATAGGACCTCATTTGTCTGGTACGAGATCTAAGACAAGTGGGACTTCCATTAGTCTGGAGCGAAGTCATGCAAAAGCTGGATAAGCTAGATCTCATCTGTCCGATATGAGATTCCAAGAAAAGCAAGACTTTGTCCGTCCGGAGCAAAGTTGTGCAAAAGTTGAGATAAATGAACTTGACAATTGAGATGTAGTTGGTAATAATTCAAAGGCTAGATTAGGTCTTGTCTGCCAGGTATGATATTCTAAGAAAAATGAGGCTTCATCTGTTCATAGTGAAACCACATAAAAGTTGAGATAAACAAGATCTTATTTGTTCGATACGAAATTCCAGGAAAAGTGAGACTTCATCCGTATGGAGTGAAGTCACGCAAAAGTTGAGATAGACGAACTTGTCAATCAAGATGCAGTCGATGACAGTTCGAAGTTGGATTGGATCTCATCCATTAGGTACAAGAATTCAAGACAAACAGGACTTCATCAGTTTGGAGCAAAATCGCGCAAAAGTTGAGATAAACTTGGTCTCGTCCATCTACAAATAGATTCTAGGAAAAGCGAAACTTGTTTGTCCAAGACGAAGTCGCGTAGAAGTTGAGATAGACGAACTTGTCAATCGATATGCAGTCGGAGACAATTTGAGAGCTAGATAGGATCTCGTCCATCCATTATTGTGACATTTGGGCCTGATTATCCATTTTTAATTGTAAACCATGTAATTAATTGTAATATGGTATAAATGATTAATTAATGGATAATCTGTTGTTTCTTGAATATGTGAGCTTGTGGTTGGCTTCTGGTGCAGCTGCTTGTGATTTGGGACCCATGTGGAGTCCAGTTTGAGGATGCATAGTCGTCTCGGTTAGCGTGCTTATCTTTTCTTCTTTTTTTCTCTCTCTCTCTCTCTCACGAGCCCACACCATCCTCGTCTCCTTCCTTCCCTTCCCCGACCCGTGCCACCAACGACACCAGCCCGTGCTTCGCCGTCTCTTCCGCCGATGGACGGTCGGCGCAATGCGGGTGGAGAAGAGGATAAAGGGAGCCAGTGGCAAGCAAGGAGAGGAAAGGGCGACCGAGAGAGGAGAAGAGAAGGAGGAGGTGGCTTGCGATGTTTGCCAGAGGAGGAAGCTTTGTTGGGGCGCGAGGTAGCTCACCGGAGTGTAGGAGGGTCGCCAGAAGGCTGAGCCAGGTACGCGACCCCTGTCCCTCCTCGTTTCCCTTGTGGTTGGATTAAGTGAGAAAAATGCATGAAGATGATGAAAAATGCATGTAAAATCGTAGGAAATAGGGAAAATTGATGAGAATGAGTTAAAATGCATGAAAACATAGATATCATGCGGTTAGGATGAGAAATTTGTAGGATTAAACGAGATTTGGGATGTAAGCTATAGTAGATTTAACTGAGCTCCTTCCCTTTGTGATTTTCGTGTGAATCACATAGTTGATGGATTGAGGAATGGTTTGAGAGGTTTTAAAGTAGACTCAAGGGTCTACATCCCATGATTTAATGGTAATTTGTGATGTGAGTTTGGGAGGTCCGATTGAGGCTCCCACCTTGGGCGATTTTCGCCACCTGGAACAGGGGAGTGCCTTGGTTGTGGGGATTTCGGTATGCCGAATTGAATTCGGTATGCCGAAATCTTGACAGATTAAGCCAGGAGCCCATATTTCGGTAGACCAAAATCTTCGGGTTGCCCGAAACAGGGGGTTTTGGTATACCGAAGAAGTTTGGTATATCGAATCAGGAGATTTCAGTATACCAAATCTAAAATTTGGTCTACCGATTTTGCCCTGACCCTGAGATATGTAAATGTGACTATGAGATGGAAAATAAATAGTTTTAAAAGTATGTAAAGAATGTGTGAATGGTGTTTTCCCCATGTAAATGACATGGAGGAATATGGAACCCAAATAAGTAGATTTGGGTAGGATTTTGGGTTTTAGACCCTATAAATGAATAAAATGGTTGATTATGTATGGTTTTGGGCATGAGACCAAATTGTGATTTTAAAACACATGGTTTTTCTAGAATTGAGTTGGGACCCCTCAAAAGGGTCAAGTATTGCATGGAAACAGATTCCTACAATGAAAAAGAATAAAATGGAAATGGTTTTGAAAAGAAAAGCTTAAAGAATTTTGAAAATGAAACACTAATAATGTGTTAAGGAACCCCGAGGGTTGGTGTCGACAGTGTGGTAGGAGTATGAGTCTCCAATGAAACCAGTTGCCAGACATGACTATGGTTACCGAGCTTGAGACGGTGTAGGCTGAGCCTAGGTCATTGTACCTAGTTGTTCAGGACATCGAGCTCATGACGGTGTAGGCTGAGCCTAGGCTGTTGAACCTAGTTTCTCGAGTCACCAACGGTGTAGGCTGAGCCTGCGTCGTTGTACCTAGTTGTTTGGGTCACCGATGGGGCATCAGACAATGACGTATCCCCGTGTATTTATGAAAACGATTGAGGTTGGTTGGCCGGGGTGGTGGTATCCCGCACGGGGAATTTCACAGCGACAATGCAGTGAGGTAGGGGAAAGGATGTCCTCGCCTACTGCTTGTGTGCCTGGTTACCCCTGATCAAGGTAACATCAGTAAAAAAAAGTGACAATGTAAAATGGAAAGAAATGTGGTTGTCTGGGATTGGACTTATGAACGATCCTAAAATCCTAGAAAGGAATAAGAATTGTGGTTTTAACCAGTTAGTGATTGGAGCGCCAGAATGGTCCTAAATTGAAAAGAAAGTCTGTCTCTCGACCTTCTGTTTCTTGAGCCTCCGTTTCTCAACCGTCAGTGATTGGAGTGCCAAGCTCTGGGAAGAAGCAGAAGCAACGGCCTACATCTGGTAGACAGGAGAGTATGGGTTTCAACTACGCAAGGTCCAGCAGTGGCCCTCAAGTGGGACCATGCCATGTCTGTGGCAAGAAAGGGGCATGTACCGACACAGTGTTGGCACAGGCAAAGGAATCTTGACAGTGTGGTATGCTACAACTGCAGGAAGTTCGGGCACTACCAGAAGGACTATCCCAGTTAGCCGAAGCAGGAGATGCGCCACGTCAGCCTACCAAGGGAAGAGTGTTCTCCATTGCAGCCCTAGATGCTGGTCCATCTGGAGATGTGGTAGAAGGTGAGAACTAGCGCGGTTGTATTAATTAAGACATGTCCTGTAATAATAGATCCTGTGTGTAATTAACACTATTTCTTATAGTGATTATGGTTATGGTGTGTTGATTATAAAATCTTTCTTTGTGGCTGACTGGATGGTTTGAGTCTTGTTCGACTCTAGGAGTTCATTGTCTTTTGTCTCCAAGTCATTTGCTTCTGAGATCGGGACTAGGCTAGCTAGGTTGGTATTCCACCTAGATGTGGTCACTTCATTGGAAGAACACAGTCTAGCATGGAGATAATTGAGACTGGTTGATATTCAACTGGGGGACAGGAATTTTCAGGCCAGTTTGATCCTGATGGACATGTAGGATTATGATTCTATCTGAGGAATGGATTGGCTGGCACAACATTCAACCATGATAGATTGTGCCAAGAGAAGAGTTCTGGCAGAGTGTCCAGGCCAAGGCTGGTGTATGGTACAGGGCACCAGACCTGGTGAGCCCAGGAAGGTGATTTCTGCTCTCAAGGCCTATCATCATCTGGCGAGAGGTAGTGTGGGCTATTTGGCCTGTGCGATAGTTTCTACTTCGCCTGTGGTCGAGATCAAGGACCTACTGGTGGTGAGGGAATATCCCGATGTTTTCTTGAGGAATTGCCTGGGATGCCACTGCACAGGAAAGTGGAGTTTGTGATTGATCTGGTCCCGGGATCAGTCCTATTTCCAAGGCTTCGTACAGGATGGCACCTGTAGAGTTAAGAGAGCCTCAGAATCAACTGCAGGAACTGATGGATAAGGGATTCATTCATCCCAGTATTTCACCATAGGGAGCATCGGTTTTGTTTGTCAAGAAGAAGTATGGTTCACTTCGGCTTTGTATAGATTACCGAATGTCTAACCAGATCACACTAAAGAACAAGTATTCATTGCCCAGGATCGACGATTTGATCGACCAGTTGCAGGGGGCATCGGTGTTTCTAAGATAGATTTGAGATCTGGATACCATCAGTTGAGGATTAGTGAGCCAGATGTACAGAAGACAGGCTTTCGCATCCATTATGGGCAATATGAGTTTTTGGTTGTGCCATTCGGATTGACGAATGCACTGGTTGCTTTTATGGACCTAATGAATAGGGTGTTATGGCACTATTTGGATCAGTTTGTGGTTATCTTTGTGGATGATGTTCTGGTGTATTCTCTAGATGTTCAGACTCATCGGAGACATTTGAGGATCGTACTGGAGACACTAAGGTAGCATCAGCTTTATGCCAAGTTCTCCAAGTGCGAGTTTTGGCTGGAAGAGGTGTCCTTCCTTGGCCACATTATTTCAAGAGAAGGCATCAAGGTAGATCCAGCCAAAGTGGAAGCTGTGAGTAGTTCGGCAAGACCGAAGACAGTAACTGAGATTAGAAGTTTTCTCAATCGGGCGGCATATTATAGGAGACTCATCCAAGATTTCACTAAGATTGTTGCACCATTGACCAGACTGACCAGAAAGGAAGTGCACTTTGCCTGGGATTGGCAGTGCAAGGAGAGCTTCATTGAGTAGGAGGCTCATTTGGTATCAGCTCTACTTTTGACTTTGCCCTCTAGGAGGGGCGACGTCACGGTCTACAGTGATGTCTGTGGAATTGGTTTGGGGTGTGTGCTGATGCAACATGGTAGGGTGGTGGCGAATGCCTCGCGCCAATTGAAAGATCATGAGAAGAATTATCCCACCCATGATTTAGAGATGGCAGCAGTTGTGTTCGCCTTGAAGATTTGGAGGCATTATTTAAATGTCGAACTGTTTGAGGTGTACACAGATCATAAGAGTCTGAAGTACATCTTTACTCAGAAGCATTTGAACCTGAGATAGAGGCGCTGGGTGGAGTATATCAAGGATTATGATTTCAGTTTGTCATACCAGCCAGGGAAGGCAAATGTGGTTGCAGATGCTCTGAGCAGGTGCACTCATGTCATGGCTAGTCTGATGATCCAAGAATGGAAATTGTAAGAGGGACTGGTGGAGTGCAGGCCACGGAGACAGTCTCAGGGACCCGCTAGAGTGGTGCTGGCTAATTTGTTTGTTCGCCTGAGGATGATCGAGGCGATTGTCATAGCTCAGCAATATGATTATTTTGTGTCTGATATCTGGAGGAAGTTGGAAGCTGGTAATGCTCCTCATTTTTCAGTTGGGGTAGATGGTGGGTTGAGGTACGAGCTGAGATTATATGTGCCTCAAATAGAGGAAATCGAGAACAGTTTGTTGGATGAAGCTCACCTCTCCAAATACACTATCCATCTAGGAAGAACCAAGATGTATAAAGACCTGAAGAGGAATTTCTAGTGGCCTGGGATGAAGAGAGAGATTGTTGAGTATGTGGTGAAGTGTGCAACCTACCAGATGGTGAAACTAGAGCACCAGAAGCCCGAAGGGACTTTGCGACCTCTGGAGGTTCTAGTGAGGAAATGGGAAAATGTGTTGATGGACTTTGTGACGGGTTTGCCGCGAACCTAAAGAAAGAATGATATAGTTTGGGTGATAGTGGATTGCCTTACAAAATTGGCACATTTCTTGCCAATGAGGGTGAATCTTCCTTTGGCAAAACTGGTAGAGTTGTAAGTGGCTGAGGTTGTGAAATTGCATGGTGTCCTAGTGTCTAACAGAGACACGAGGTTTACATCGAGATCCTAGGGAGCTCTACAGGAGGCTTTTGGCACGGTGCTGAATTTTAGGACTGCCTTTCACTCCTAGATGGATGACCAGTTAGAGAGGACCATCCAGACACTAGAGGACATGCTGAGGGCCTGTGCCTTGGACTTTGGTATTAGCTGGGAGGATCTCTTACCTCTTATTGAGTTTGCATATAATGACTATTACCACGCTAGTATTGGTATGGCACCATATGAGGCATTGTATGGCAGACCCTACAGGACACCCATGTGCTGGAGTGAGGTGGGTGGGAGACAGTAAGTTGGGCCCAAGATTGTACAACAGTACGAGGGCAAGGTGGATCTGATCAGGAAGAGGTTGTTGTCTGCCCAGAGTCGGCAGAAGAACTATGCTAATAGGAGGCAGAGACCTCTGGAATTCGAGGAAGGAGACTTCATTTTCCAGAAGGTGTCACCAACCAAGGGTGTGATGTAGTATGGTAAGTGAGGCAAGTTGAGCCCAAGGTATATCGAACCGTACCAGATTACCAAGAGGGTTGGTGTGGTGGCATACATACTAGATATTCCACCAGAGTTGGCGGGTGTGCACAACACCATCCATGTGTCGATGTTGAGGAAGAGTTTGGCCGATGCATCCCAAGTGATACCAGTGTAACCAGAGGAGCTGCGAGATGACCTGTCTATGGTTGAGAATGCAATCCAAAAATTGGACAGGAAAGAGCAAGTCCTCAGGAATAAAGTGATCCCATTGGTGTAAGTTCAATGGCAACACTATGGTACAGAGGAGGCTACTTGGGAACGCGAGCTGGACATCCAGAGATAGTACCCCTACTTATTTTATTAGAGCTGAATTTCGAGGACGAAATTCTTTTAAGGGGGTAGGATGTGACATCTCGGCGTTATTATCCATTTTTAATTGTAAACCATGTAATTAATTGTAATATTGTATAAATGGTTTATTAATGGATAATCTGTTGTTTCTTGGATATGTGACCTTGTGGTTGGCTTCCTGTGCACCTACTTGAGATTTGGGACCCATGTGGAGTCTGGTTTGAGGATGCACTGTCGTCTCGATTTGCGTGCTTGTTGTAGACACCCTGATTTTGAGGTGACTCATTGATAAAACTCCAGATGTTGCTTTGGATGTGATTGATCCTTGAACCAACCCCAAGCCCGTAGCAAGCCCGCAGCCCAATTAGGAAACCAGACCAGTAGGGGAGAGCACCTAGCTAGCACACCTCCCTAGCTCACCTAGCTAGCACACTTACCTAGCACACATAATAGGCGCACATCCCAAGCGCACATACTCGACGCACATCCCAAGCGCACAACCATTTCACAGGCTGCGAGCTGCTGGCTTTCCACCTCCCATGGCTGTTACCTCTAGCAACGAATATGCCATGGAAGCTTCCAGGCTTTTCGTCTACGAGGCTCCCTGCATTCCCATGAGTTATCCATGAGAAATCCTATATATGGACACCCATAGGCAACCATTAGAGGGGGTTAGAAATCCTGAATTCAGCAATTCTGTTCTGAGCAAGCACCCTGCACAAGTTATACCCTCTTTCCAGCAGCATATATTCATTTTCTGGAGCATTCCCTTGCATCCCAAAGCACCCTTGGTCCTTCCAGAGCAACAAGGATCTCTTTATCTCTGTTATTTCAAGAAGGAACATCTTGAGAGGTAGGTTTTCTACCTCTTCCTTCTCCTTTAAATCTCATTTCAGAAACATGATAAAGCATGCTCGAAATCTTACATATGGTCTGATTTATCCATGTTTTTGTGAGATTTTATGACAAATATGTTTGCTTTCCTTGCGAGATGATCTCCATGCAAGTTTATACCTCTGTTTATGAACATATACACTGTTATTTCTAGCATGAAATCTGCATGAGTTATCTTCTTTTTACTGTTTCCTTGCACAGCTCTTTTCCACACACTTACATGTTCTTTGCACATAGAGATATACTTGATATATCATTTATATGTGTTCTGGTAAAATTTACCCATATCATGTTTATTCCAAGGAATTTTGCATGTTTTCATACTGTAGACACCTCGATTTTGAGGTAACCCAGGAATGAGTGTCCCTATGTTGCTTTGGATGCAATCAGCCCTTAAACCGAGCCCCAAACCCATTAGCCAGAGCCCAAATCAGACATTTGTGAGCAGGGCTGGCGCACCAACTTGGCGCACCAAGGTGGC
>JAMKQA010079416.1:0-12112 GCA_024699735.1 Posidonia australis
AAAAAGCTTCTATCTTGGCATGTAAGTCCAAATACATATATAATTGAATATTTTTCTTTCATAAATGCTTTTCATATTTTCTTAAGTGATTATTTAACATTTAATCACATTTCATTTGTTATCATCAAAATGTATTTATAGATTTTTCCAACTGTTCGGGTCACCGTCGGTGTAGGCTGAGCCTGGGTAGTTGTACCTAGTTGTTCGGGTCACCGAGCTCGTAGCGGTGTAGGCTGAGCCTGGGCTTTTGAGCCTAGTTGTTCGGGTCACCAACGGTGTAGGCTGAGCCTGGGTCAGTGGACCTAGTTGTTCGGGTCATCGACTGGGGCGTCAGACAGAGACGTATCCTCGTGCACTTATGGAAATGAAAATTGAGGCCGGTTGGCCGGGGCGGTGACATCCCGCATGAGGAATCTCATTGCGGCAGTGCAGGAAGGTAGGGGAAGGATGTCCTCGCCTACTGCTTGTGTGCCTGATTACCCCTGATCAAGGTAACAACAGTAATGAAAAGTGGAAATGAATAAAGAAAGAGAAATGTGTTTTGGTCAGGATTGGAATTGTGAAATGGTCCTAAAATCCTGAAAAGAAATGATGATGTTTTAACTAGTTGCCAGCCAATGTTTATGATTTGGTTTTAAGCCCGATGGGGCATTGTGTTTTATGCTGGATCTGGTCAGAAATCTGAATTTGAAAAGTGTGTTTTGGGAAGAAATCCCAAATGTTAAAACGGGGAATGCTTTGGAAAAATGAATTCCAAAAGGTTTTTGAAAGAAATGTAGAGGAATGTTTTGTTAGAAAAAGTGGTTTTGGAATGAATTTCCAAATGTTTTGAGGAAAGAAAAAGGAAACATGGCTTTTGAAAAGCATGGATTGGGATTGAATTCACCAGTGATTATTGATAAAGGAAGGATGATTTCAAAAAGAGAAAACCAAGTTTTGAAAATGTGAGATTTATGGTTTTGCCGAGTTTTTTTGTGGTTTGTATATTTTGGGGCGCGTACTGGGTGACTTAGATGTCACTCACGCGTGCTATTTAGTTTTCTGGTGCAGCCGTGTGCAGCTGAGTCCCAGTGCAAGAGTTGGAGCTTCTAGCCGCACATTGTGATCCTGAAGGTGAGCCTTAGTTACAGTTATATTTGTTCTGTAATTTTGTGTAATTATACTTATGATACTGTGATTAGGTAGCATGCCTGGGATCTGGGGCATTACAGTGGAGGAGTGGGGGAGACTCAACGTTCAACAGGCTCTTGGCGTTTGCTATAGCTTTAGTGCCTGCTCACTTATGGTTGGCCCTAATGTGCCTGTAGCTATCCCAAGGGTTTTAGGCTTTTCTTTTTGTGACCATACCAGCAGGGGAAATTCGCAATTTGTTGCGATTGGGACTGCATCGAGACCGATAAGTCATGGCAAACCTGGTGAAATCGAGGAAGGAAGAAGACTTGAAAAAACACCAAAAGAATCAAAACCAAGAAAAGATCAGGAATGGAGGCGCCACCTAGTCTATTAGAAAAATGGAAAGACGAGGGAAATCGTATCAAAAAGTCTAGATGAAAACAAAAGACAAAATGCAAATAAATTTGTACCAAATGTATGTGACGCATGGGCCAATGGACATTGGAGAAAGGGTAAGGATTCCTATTACGTGCGGGGAAGGTATCAAGCAACCCCACATGCCTGACAATTTGGTCTTATTCGGACTCATTGCCTGCATGCATGCCTATATAGGCATTTGAATGCCGATTAATGTATGGCTAATACATGGATAAAGGATGATTAAAACAAGGTAAAAAATGGAACAAGATATAGTAAATCCAGTGTGTACTCATGATGGGGGACGCAAAACAATACAAATGATGGGAATGGGATAAGTTTAGAGGCTATGCCAGGTTAGGTTTGGTCCCTGGGACAAACGTGCAAGTGGTATGTGCATCTAGAATGTGCCCTAGAGCATATCCAAGTAACTGGCTATCACGGCCAACCCCACACATACCTAGGGCCATGACATAATAACTAGGAGATGGTAGGCAACATGAATGGAGGGAAGAATCATGCAAGGTCCAAAATACAAAAGAAAGCCACTCTAAAGGAGAAAACTCAAGCAACGAAAGGAAAGTAAATGAGTGGGGACAACCAAAATCATGCAACTGGAGCCAAATACGTAGGAAAATTAATGTGAAAGGACATAGGGCTGAGGCTTGCTCAAATCTGGCACCTTGGAGTCCCTGATGCACACGCGCATCTGGGACGTACTGTCGGGGCGCGCTCTTAAAATAAAACCCAGACCTTCCACATTCATCACCTATCCCCATGCAAAGCATGCACTACTTAAGCTATGAAAACATTCAAGAAGCTAGAATAGGCAAATGGCATAGCTAAACACTGAGAAACTGAAACGAGGAGCATCATGGCCTCTTCCCCACCTCTGTCACTAGTGTCACAGCTTGTCAGAGTCTGACTGGCCACGTGAGGGAACCAAGGACTCTAGCACAACTTCGGGGTGATTGGAGGATGGAGTGGAAGAGAAGGGTGCCTTGGATGACCGTGGCCAAGCACTGAAAGGCTAGAAGCTTCACACTAGCGCTCGTCGTCTGCCGACGAGGAGGATGATTGGATGAGATGAAATAATGGAGAAAATCAAGAGAAAACAATATAGGAAAGCCAAACTAGTACCCCTAAGTTATCCTCTAGTGGAATAGGGGAGAGTGCTACCTGTTGGTGGCTAGATGCCTCTCTTCACGTCGGCAACAGGAGCTCCAATGAGTGGGATGGAGACGGCTACCTAGTGGCCGAGGATGGGTCGAGGAGGCTTAGGAGTACTCAATGGATGGCTGGGAAGCTTCCCTAGTGCGGAGGAGAGTTGATTGCAAGAGGCTCTGGGAGATGGGTTCTTAAAGGGGTATCCTTCTCCAATGGCCTTCTCTGGTTCTCAGGTGGGGATCGAATTGCCTCTAGCTCCCGCAACTTGGTATGGTTTGTTGGTTACGGGGAAGCCCCAAGGGTTGTGGTGGTTTGATGCATGTTAGGTGAGCCAGGGTGGCATGACAGCAGGTGGTTGTCAAGTGGAGCATCGACGTCGTCTCAGAGATGGCGTGTAGTAGCAGGGGCATTAGTAGGGTAAAGTGGTTGTGGCAGGGCATCGGAAGGCTACAAGGATGTCAGGCACACCAAGGGACAACCAAGGTGAGGCGTGTAGTGATGTCGTTCGTACAAGGTACAATGTACGACGAAAGTGATTGGTTGGGCAGTGTATGCCGGGCTATCTTGGCTCTAACGTGCACTTGGGTCGTGCTATCGGGCTACGCATCCCACTAGGCCAGAGCACATGGGCTAGGTTCATGGTGTTGGGCTTGGTGAATAAGGTTTGTTTTAGGGTAATTTGGAAACTTTAGGTAGGTTTGGGTTTATGGGATCGGCTCGAGGTTATGGGATAGGATCGAGTCCACCATCCAATTCATTCTCCACCGGGTCCACCGGCCAACATTGACCAGAAATCCAAGTGTCTACAGATGCCCCTCCCTGAGCAAGGTCGAGGGAATCGAGACCTCTACTCAGGGTTGAGGAAATACACCTCGTCCCAGCCAATAGGAAAGAATTATTGTTGTTGGCAATGAGTCACTTATTTGGCAGATACGCCGAAGGTCGCGGCCTAAGTGCCGAAGTGTAGATGCTAATGCAGATGTCGTGCCCCTGTGATGTCTGAGCGAGTGCACAATGGAACTGGATGGGTGCACTCACGGTTCAAAGCAATGTCAATGTATGTGCTATTAATGGTAGAATGCCGTTGAATTGTAAATGGTGCTAGTGATCGTAATTGCTGTTGATGCATGAGATGTTGTAGAATGTGAATTTATGAAGTATGTGTGATTGTAATGGTTATGCTGTGTAGTAGGTGCAAGTTGGCACATGCAGACATGATTGAATGCCGTGAAGCTTGATGAGTTGACAGAGTCATCATCGGAAATTTTCAGTTATCAACCTGAGGGGAAAGAGGGCATGGTAGGACTGACGGGCTTGTCGACCAGGAGATGATTGGTGATAGAAGTCATTCGGGTAGTTTAGGGTAGCAGCCCAAAGAAAAGAGGGCTAACCTAGATTCCGCCTATTCAGACCAAAGCCTAGGAGGGGATATGACAAGATATCAGACTTATCGAGCCATCAAAAGAGTACCCTAGGCTTCGTCCGTCCGGAGCAGATGCCTAAGGGGAAGAGATAGATCCTAGGTAGTGTTTGGGTGGCGACTCCGCCCGCTCCTAGCTCTACAGCTCCCACAATCGGATGGTTTCCTCAAACAAACGGCCGAGTGCGGAGAGCGATGTGGGAGAGGAGTGGAGCTACAAAACACTGTGGAGAACGTAGGATTTGAGGAGCGGCTGGGGATAGCTCTTGCGGAGAGCTCGCTGATTCCTACTACAGTAGTCGCTCTTGAGTTTTGGGAGCGGAGAGTGGCTCCTAAACAAATGCTGCCCTAGTCACCGCTCGTGTTCGAATAGGTGGATAGGAGATGGTAGGATAGAACCTAGTCGTTGTTCGTGTTCAAACAGTTGGCTAGGAGCTAACAGGATAGAACCTAATCACTGTTCATGTTCAAACAGTTGGCTAGGAGCTAACAAGATAGAACCTAGTCGCTGTTCATGCTCAAACAATCGACTAAGAGCTGACAAGATAGAACCTAGTTGTACTTTGTGTTTGAACAGTCGACTAGGAGTTGACAAAATAGAACCTAGTTGTTGTTCGTGTTCAAACAATCGACTAAGAGTTGATAAGATAGAACCCAGTCGTTGTTTGTGTTCGAACAGACAGGTAGGAGCTGACAAGATAGAACCTAGTCGCTGTTCATGTTCAAACAGTCGGCTAAGAGTTGATAAGATAGAACTTAGTTGCTGTTCGTGTTCGAACAGTCAGCTAGGAGTTGACAAGATAGAGATGTTCGTGTTCAAACAGTCGGCTAGGAGCTGACAAGATAGAACCTAGTCGCTATTTGTGTTTAAACAGTTAGCTAGGAGTTGATAAGATAGAACCTAGTCGCTGTTCGTATTCGAGCAGTCAGCTAGGAGCTGACAAGATAGAACCTAGTCGCTATTCGTATTTGAACAGTCGACTAGGAGCTGACAAGATAGAACCTAGTCGCAGTTGGTGTTCAAACAGTCGGCTAGGAGTAGACAGAAAGGGGGAGCTAACGAGTTATCGAACTCGTCGAGCTAACAAGACAAGCAAAGGTTTTAATAAGATATAAGACTTGTCGGGCTTATAAGGAAAGGAGAGAGCTGAGAAGTTATTAGACTTGTCGGGCCTCAAAAAAAAAAAGGTTCTAACAAGATATCGGACTTGTTGGGCCTACAAAGAAAGGAGAGAGCAGACAAGTTATCGGACTTGTCGGGCCGAAAAAGCACAAAAATGGGTCTAACAAGATATCAGATTTGTCGAGTCGACAAAGAAAGTCTGACAAGTTATCCGACTTGCCGAGTTAGAAAAACAAGGAAAAGGTTCTAACAAGATATCAGACTTGTCGGGCTGACAATGAAAGGAGAGAGCTGACAAGTTATTGGACTTGCTAGGCTAGCAAAACAAGGAAAAGGTTCTGACAAGATATTGGACTTGTCGGGCTGACAAAGAAAGGGGAGAGCTGACAAGTTATCAGACTTGACGAGCCAAAAAAACAAGGAAAATGTTCTGACAAGATATCAGACTCGTTGGGCCGACAAAGAAAGGGGAGAGCAGACAAGTTATTGGACTCGTCAGGCTGAAAAAAGAAGGAAAAGTTTCTGATAAGATATTGGACTTATCAAGTCGACAAAGAAAAGGGCGAGCTGACAAGTTATTAGACTTACTAGGCCGAAATAATAGAGAAAAGGTTCTGACAAGATATCGGAGTTGTCGAGCTGACAAAGAAAGGAGAGAGTTGACGAGTTATTGGACTTGTCGAGTCGGAAAAACAATGAAAAGGTTTTGACAAGATATCGAACTTATCGGGGTGATAAAGAAAGGGGAGAGCTAACAAGTTATCGGACTTACTAGGCCGAAAAAACAAGGAAAAGGTTTTGACAAAATATCGAACTTATCGGGCCGACAAAGAAAAGGGCAAGCTGAAAAGTTATCGCACTTGTTGGGCCGAAAAACAAGGAAAAGGTGCTAACAAGATATCGAACTTGTCGGATTGACAAAAAAAGGAGAGAGTTGACAAGTTATTCAGACTTGATAGGCCAGAAAAACAAGGAAAATGTGTTGAGGTTGATGAAAGCGATTATTGCTGTTGATCTGATGTCGGCTTCTTCTAGAGAATCACTACATCTCAGGCATGGCAGGGGTAGGTCTGTAATATTGCTTGATCATACTGAATTTTGCCTGTGGCTGATGTTGCTGCAAAGGATGACCTCGAAGATTATCACAAGGTGTGCAGGAGCCCTTGGCAAGCATATGGAGCCCAAGATGCTTTTTGCATAATGATAGGGGTATAACTGTAATTTTCTCCGATCGAGGCAGAATTTGCCATAGGTTGGTCATTTGGATTTGTGGTGATTCCGAGCTTGGATGAGGGTGAAGGATCATTCGACAGGCCTTGGTTAGTGGCGCGAGTGCCATTACCCCCTAGTGGGTTAATAGGGGCATTACGATAATTTTGCTTCAAACTATTGAGTTCCAAATGTCCTTGAGTACAAACTAAACTCTAGTAAAAGGGGCCTTCCTAATCCCTTAAAGGGAGGACAAGTCTGGCAGACATTTTGTCTCGACGGTGACTTAGGACCTTTCTGTAGTTCAGAAATTCGTGGGGGCTTTTCTACAAATTTCCTCAAGCTTTTCCTCTGAGCCAAAACCGCTATTCTGTGAGTCATGCCTATGCCTTGGCCAAGTTATCGGATCATTTCCCTTACTTCTGGCTACATGAAACTAGGGTCTCGGTGGGGACAAAAGTTCTAGGGGCCTCTCTACAAAATTTCCAATTCTGAGGCACTCAAGGATTCTCCAAGGTAATGGCGTTTACATAGACTACCTGATGCTAATCTGAGTCCCTCAGGGCTATTCAGTGGGTAGGGTCTGGCAATAGAGCATTTTTTAGCATATGGATAAGCTTAGGAACTTGTCTGTAATTTCTGGAAATTATTGCAAAATTTTGTAAAACTGACCATCAAGGCAAATTCCAGTGACAATTCTTGATGCGAAAGGTTTGCTAGGAATCCTGGAGATTGTGTGGACGTTTCCTACCCTCTCTAAGTTTTTGAAGGTAATTTTGCCATTTTACTAGGTAAATTACACTTTGGTCCCAAATTATTGCAAAAATTGCTTGGGGAACTGGAGGAAATTTCTAAGCATGTGGGGCTCACTGGCAATTACTCTCGTTGAACCGATGCATGGCAATTGGTCTCCTTCTTAACATTCTTCATGAAAACTCCTACATGCTCCTTTGCTTTCTATATGAGCTTAAAACAAAGGAAATAAACTTCTTCATTTAAAAAAAGGAACAACCCCACCACACGCCCTCCCCCACGAGCCATTCTCTTTCTCTATTGCTTGTGTCTCCTCTCTTCCCTCTCTTTTCCTTCTTCATTGTGGGCTACTACTAGGGTAGGGACGTGCCACGGAGTGGTGTGGGCAGATCGGTGTGAGGAGCTCGATGCGGCACCGGTGCGAGGAGCTTCGAAGCGACACCAGTGGGTTTGTCTGTGCAAAGGGCATGGCATAGTAGAGCTTCCACACTGTCGAGACGTGTGTCGCTAACGCGAGGGGAGGAGTGACAACGGAAACATGGCATTCCCTTCCCCTCTCTCTCATTTTCTTCTCTTCCATGCTTGTTGTTGTGCTTTTTTATTTGTTCCCTATTTGCACGGCCATCCCTCCCCCCTTTGCCATTGGGTGTCTAGGGTTCCCCCACTGGCGGGGTGTCAATCGGCGAATATGGCCTAGTTGGAGTATGACGACAACTAGCCATCTGCGGTGGAGGAACGACTGGTGGTTGGTTTTTAATAAGATGAGTGGCTGTGGGGCATCACTAGACGGTGATCGCATCGGTAGTTGCAGGCCAGCAGTGCCCTCCCCATAGTTGGGTTCCGCCTCCGTAAGTGCCTGAGTGCCTTGCTCACTGCTTGGGCAACACTGTAACAATATTGCGATATTTTCTTAGTGTGACCACGCACGGCCTGGGGATCCTGCGCTGGGTAGCTCCACAGGGAGGAGGCCACAACCATGCAAGGATTGCGAAGGCGCAAGATAGGATAAAAACGGAAAGAAATGGAGTCGTCACCTAGTCTTTTAAGGGAAAGACGAGGAAAACCACAAACAAATCACAAAAAGATGAATGCGTGAGATGCAAACATGAAGGTCAGATGTCTACTAACCAGAGGATTGGTAAGGATTCCCATTACGCATGGGGAAGGTTTTAGGCACCCCGGAACGCCTGAGAAACTCTGTCTTTCTAGTCTTATTCGCTTGCTAGAGACTGAATGAATGCTTGCTATGCCTAGATTGTTCTCTAATCATGCTAATATGAATGCCTAGACAAGACTAGATGGATGTACGAGATGGTACGCGAATACTGCAAAGAAATCCACATGAAATGATGAAATCACAAAGTATGTCACAATAAAGAAAATCACATGAAATGACAAAGTTTCTGGCAAGAAAGGCTCGAGAAATTATACAGACCTCAAGAGATTCAAAAATGCAACTAACTAAAATCGTTAGAATCACAGAAAACATCACGGAAATCAAGACGAAAAAAACTACAAGAAAGTCCACGCAAAATAGGTAAACTGTGACTCGTACAGAGATTCACATAAAATGACGGTGTTTATAGAAAGAACGTTCTAGAAAACCACACCGTCATCAAAAGCATCAAAAATGCGATAGACCCAAATCACTAGAATCGTGGAAAATATCACGGAAATCGAGATGGAAAAATTGTGAAGAAGTCCACGTAAAACAGGTAAACTGTGACATGTGAAGAAAATCACATAAAATGACAGTATTTTTGGATAGAATGTTCGGGAAAACCATAATGACATCAAAAAGATCAAAAGCGGGGCCAGATCAAGTCATCGGAATCATAGAAAAGTTTGTGAAAATAAAAAGGGAAAATAATCCGTGATGGGGCCAATGTGGGCCTTTCGGTCAGTTAACGTACACCGTCGGGCAATGAAATCCAAATCAAATCGAAAAAATCCGAAAATATGGAATAAAGATAGTCAAATCAAATATCAAACGAAGGAATCCGAAGACAGGTAGAAGAAAAATCCATGGAAAAACACATAAGATGCAGACTTATTCAAAAAAGGATGGACTAATGTGCAAATGCAGTGAAAACTATGTAGAATGTATGAAAATGTACCTAAATTGGTATAAGATACTAAGGAATGATTTAGACAAAGATTATGCATCACTTGGTGCAATAATTGACATGCATGTGCATGAGTTGATGACACAAGGGCAATTTGGTCATTTCAGTGGTTAGATGTGTTAAATACATGCACGGGGACGATGCATGGTCTAATATATACCAAAATGTATGCAAAATGTCAGGAAAGAGAAAAACATGCAAAGGAAAAGGTCTAAAAAATAATAAAATGATGTAAACGCAATATGGGACAAGTATAAGGATCAAAATGCAAAATTCACAAAAGAAAGGTGAAAACATGGATCAAAATACATTCAAAGACTTCTATCCTAATGTGCAGATGATGGATCAAAGGAAACTGTGCCACCAAGGTGTGTGAAAATTGTACTTAGATAATTTCCAGAAAACTTAAGGTCTAATGTACAAAATTCACAAAAAGGGGAAGATCATAGTTAAAATGTGCTCAGAAAGTTTTATCTTAATGCTAGGATGAAGGATTTAAAGAAAATGTGGCTCTGTGGTGTGACATGTGTGAAAATTGCACTTTTACTAATTTTTGAAAAATTCAAGGTCTATTGTTCAAAATTCACACATAAAGTGCAAATCTGACTAAAATGTGAAATTAGATATTCATTTATATTGCAAACATGGTTTTGTTTTATGAAAATTCTATTCAGGTAATGATTTACAAGCACATGTGATCAATAAATGTGAAACATACCAAAATGTGATTTAAAATACAATTAAAACCATCATTAATGATTTAAGAAAAGATTCAGGGACCTAGGTATAAATGTTCCTGTCCTTAAAACATTATGGATTGAGTTCAAGGGCTAACATGTAAGATTTCAGGACCAAAATGTGATAAAAATCAAGTTTTTTACATGATCAGTGTAATTATGATGACTTCAAGGTTATGAATGCAAATTGTACAAAGGAAATTCTTTTAAAAGAACTCTAGGGGCAAAATGCAAAATTCCATGACTTAATTATAAAAGAAACATGATTTCAAGGACTTAACTATAATAAAACAAATTCATATAGAATAGAAAATGAAAATAAAAAAAGTTCAGGGAAAATGATGCAATATTTATAGAAACAAACGTTATTCAAATTTATAAGGGCTTAAATGCAAAAATACTGGATCTAAATGTTAGGGTCCAAGGACTTAAAAGTAATAAACCTAAAACTACAATACCTAATATAAAGAACTATCCTTCGAAGATCAATGGAGGACCATCGATGTTCCCACTCTAGTGCGGCAACTAGAGGGCTCCGACGACAGCCTAGGAGGCTGAAGGGAAGCACGGCGGAGCTTCCGAAGGCGGTGGGTAGGACTAGGGAGGCTTGAGGTGCCTCCCCCACCTTTGGCTCCAGTGAGCGGTTGCCGACGTTGGAGAAGATGATGGTGGGTGGGGACTGGCAGCAACGCGGCGACTGAAGCGACGTGATGAGGACCATTAAAGCTTCGGGAGAGCACAAGGAGGCTCCTTGTAATGCCCCGAACCTGGACACATTACCTAAATCATAGTATCATAAGCAAAATTACGTTAATTATAGTAAAATTAAATGACTGTAACTAAGGCTCACTTCCAGGAAACAATGTACGGCTAGAAGCTCTGACTCTAGCACCAGAACACGACTGCACCGTAAAACAAACAAGCATGCATGAGTTACATCTAAGTCACCCAGTACGTAGACATGGAAATCGGGCCAGGCTAGCCCTGGGCCGCCTGGCCCAGCCCGGGCCTGACAATCCCAGCCGTGGGCAGGGCCAGGCTAGGCTCGCTGTGGGCAGTGAGCCGTGTCGGGCCTAAGGGCCAGGCCCTCTTTGGCCTGTTTACTAGGCCTAGTTTGGCCCATGAAACGGTCTGGGTAGGGTCGGCCCACCTACAGAAAAAAAAAACTAGCTGGCGCACTAAGATGACGCACCTAGCTGGCACACCATCCTAGCGCACCTAGCTGGCGCACCAGCCTAGTCCAAAGGACCGTTGCACAATGGCTACATATATGGTCGTTGCTATTGAATGGCTATAACACTATTTTGTTTTTAAAATCCTATCCATTTATCCTATAAATACCCCCCCACTCCATTCATTTTTCTTCACATCTCAATCTTCTCTTCTCTTCTTCACTACAACATTCTCTACTACAACTTTCTCCCAACTTTCAAGTGAGGATTTTCAAGTAAAGATTTCGCTGTTTGGCTTTGGATCCGCCCCGTCTTCTACTCTCCAGTCTCCACGCGACACTAGTTGAGCCAACAACTAAAACATTTCTCTACGTTTAATCCCTCCAAATTCTTTACTTCTATTCCCTCCATTTTTGGGTTTTGGTTTTTGTGGGTTAAGGGTTTTATTATTTTTTATTCATTTTTTATATTAAAATGGAAAATATTGGTAATGTTGGTAATCATGACTATCTCCCTAGTATGGAGTCAGATCAACCTCACTCTACTCCAACACATACTACACAGTCCACAACGACTAAAAAAAGGTAGGAAACAAAGTTCTTGGGTTTGGGAGCATGTTTCAATAGACCCTGTAAATCAAACTAGGTGTTACTGTAATTATTGTAATACCACATACACATGTCTTAGGAGAGGGGGTGTAGGTCATATATCTAGACATTTACAAAAATGTATACCTAAACATAATAAAGATGATAACACATATTTAAAACAATCTAAATTACAAGTAGGATCTAGTGGTATAATTAGACATGGAAAACGGGGGCCCGCAAAAACCGATCGCGGGCCGGGTCCGGCCCGGCCCGCCGTGGGCCGCG
>JAMKQA010079417.1:0-10635 GCA_024699735.1 Posidonia australis
ATTCGGAGTTTCCCTCTCACAGAGATCGATTACAACAGCAATTACACAATAAAATCTCGTGAGGAGAATGGAAATGAAAACAATAGCCGATATTACAAGTATTTCTCAATGGTGTCAATATTAGGCCTTGTACGGGTCCTATTTATAGCCGTAGGATCGCCTCGAGATGTGTCTAACGTCTATAAAACGGTCATAAACGGCTACTTCAACGGCATGCCGTTTTGGCCTCGGTATGCCAAAAATAATCTTCAATCTGCAATCCACGAGCAAAACGGTATGTCGAAAACCAACGGTCTGCCGTTTTCTCCTGAAACGGTATACCGTTTTATGATGGTATGCCGTTGTTTCGCATTGTTTTCATTTTCTCTTCTGCTCCGGAGTTCCGCTGCTTCTGCCAGTTTTTCCTGAAACGGAATGCCGCTCCATCCACGGTATGCCGTTTTCAGTTCATCTTTTGTACTTGCAGAGCACCGTTGTTCATACCGTTTTTCATTGAAATGGTATGCTGCTTCTGACTTCGGTATGCCGTTTCTGATACTTTGATAAAACACTTGTATACAATTTGAAATTATACAGAAAGCACTTTATATCTTTTACATGCTTTAATATTTATGAAAATATGCACTCATAAGTAATCATCAAAATTAATGCATTATTTCTAACACCAAGTCCTTTGCTAAAGCAATAGAATGAGAAAACTGGGATTGGCCTTTGCAAACTATAGGTGGACTCAGAGGAGAGAAGATGCATGCACCTATATGATTCAATCATGCAAGTATGTTAGGTGATTTTTACTTGTCCATTTTTTTTAACCATGAAGGGGAAAAAGGTGTATGGTTATCTCTAGTTGCTCCTATGTATTGATTTTACTTGCAAGATTTTTAATTAAACCAGAGGGGAAGGCATGCAAGTGTCTACTTCCCCTAAAATTAAAGTAGAAAGGGAAGAAAACAAACAAATCGTGGCAAGGCAAGTATCATTCATCAAACAAAAAGCATGGACATGGCATGTGCTTGTGTTGTGAACATGATTGTGGTAAAGTAACAAATAACACTCCAAAAAGCATGGAATCATGGCATGTGCATGTGGGGTGATCGTGATATCTTGGTGTAAACAAAACATTCATCATCCATAAAGCATGATACATGATACATTATTACGCCACACAATTAAAGGAAATACAAACAAAGGGAACCATGTAAGCAAGGAAAACCCAACAATGAAAGCTGGAGTTTGTATTTTCCCAGCGGAGTCGCCAGTTCTTGTGACCATACCGGCAGGGGAAAACCACGCACCGATGGAATCAAGACTACAAGGAGACTAATAGGGCCACGACAGATCCGATGAATTCGAGGACGAGGGAAAAACGACTCAAAAACACCAAAAAAAAGCAAGGCAAAATAAAGATAAAACATGGAGTCGCCACCTAGTCTATTAAAAAATGGAAAGACGAGGAAAATCATATTAAAACTTAAAATTAAATGTAAAATGAAAATGATTTCGTGCAAAATGGATGCAACGCATGGGTCATTGTTGACCAAAGAGAGGGTAAGAACTATTGCATGTGGGGAAGGTTTTAGGCACCCCCGCACGCCCGATGAATCAGTCTTTCTTGGGCTTATCGCTCACATGCATGGCTATGTAGGTATTTGAATGTTGATTAATGTATGGCTAATGAATGATGGAAACAGGGTAAAATGACTGCGAAATAGTAACTCAAAAGTATCCATTCCCAGAGGACGCAAAACCATGCAAAGGATGGGAGTGAGACAAGCTTGAAGGCCAGGCCAAGTCAGATACAGTCTCTGGGGAAACCGCGCATCGTTGGTGCACAAGTGGTACACATGTCAGAAACATGCTCCGGAGCGTATCCAAATAGTTGGTTATCAGACCAACCCCACACACACCCAGGGCCATGACATGATAACCAGGAGATGGTGGACAACATGGATGGAGGGTGGGATCATGTGAGGTCCAAAATCCGGAATAAAGCCACTTTAAAAGAGAGAATGCAAGCAAGGAAAGGAAAATAAATGAGTGAGGGAAAACCAAATCTTGCAAGTGGAGCCAACACACATAGGAAAGCTCAAGTGAAAGGACATAGGGCGAGGCTTGGTCGAGTCTGTCACCATGGTTTCCCTAATGCACACATGTATCTGAGACGTGCTATCAAGGCACACTCCTGGAACAGAGTTCAGACCTTCATCCTTCATCGCCTCTCCCCATGCAAAGCATGCATTACCAAAACGAAGCTATCACTTGGGAAACTAGAGGGATGACACGCAAGGTAAAAGCGCCAAGAAAAACATGCGAGAAGCACTAGGGCCCTTTCTCCATCTCCCCCTCCTTTTGTCGGCCTTCACTACCTTCTCTGGCCACGACGGTAGCTGGAGTTGGAGTTGGGGCTAAAGGATGGTTGAGGAGCTTGGGAAGAGTCCAGAGGCCACATGGGAGGTGATGGCAAAATGGGAGAAAAGTCGGAGTCTTCCGCCCACCTCCATCGCTAGCGTCATGGTCGACCAAGCTCCAGATGACCCCATGAGGAGGCCCTGGCCTAAGGCAGGGTTTAGCGACAATGGGAGTGCAGAAGGGGAGCCAATAGGACATCTTAGCCAAGCGCTCAATGACCGGGAGGGCCTCACGTCGGCGTTCGCCGTCCATCGGCGAGAAGGAGAGCGGGATGCAATGAAACAATGGAGAAAAACCACAAGAAAAGGTGTAGGAAAATCAAATTAACACTCCTAAATTATCCTCTAGTAGAATAGGGAGGGAATGTTACCTATTGGTTGCTGGATGTCTTCCTTCGTGTCGGCGGTTGGAGCTCCGATGGGAGTGCTTGGGGTGGCTACCCAGTGGCTAAGGATGGGCGAGGGAGGCTTGGGGAACGTTCGATAAGTGACTGAGGAGCTGCCTTAATGTAGAGGAAGGCAGGTTTGTAGTGGTTTGGGGAGTTGGGTTCTCAGACTCTCCTTCTCCAACGGCTTTTCTGGTTCTCCAATGGGGATCGGTTCTCTCTAGTTCTCGCAACTGAAGGTCCTCTCCTCTGGCTACGGGTGCTCTCTAGGTTTTGGTAGTTGGTTGTGTGGTAGGTGGAGTAAGATGGCGTGTCGGCAAGGCTGTCAGGAGGTTGCAGGTGGCTCATCGACGTCGTTGCAGAGCTTGCATGATGGCGGGAGCGGCGCAGGGCATGGTGGTTGGAGATAGGGCGTGGGAAGGTTGTTGGGTGTCAGGCACATCGGGGGACAAGTCGGGTGTTGCGTGGGTAGCATCGCTCGTACAAGGTACGAGGTCGTACAACGAAAGCGACTGTCAAGTGGTGCACGCCTAGCTGTCCTGGTCCTGATGTGCCTTTGGGCCACGCATCCCATTGGGCTAAAGCACACGACCTGGTCTTTTGGTGTTGGGCTTAATGAATGGGGTTTGTTTTAGGGTAATTAGAGGTTTTAGGTTGGTTTAGGGTCATGGACTTGGTTTGGAGAAACGGGGTAGGACCGGGTCCACCGTCCAGTTGCACTCTTTGTCAGGTCCACTTGCCAACATTGATCAGAAATCGGGATGTCTACAATGACCTTGAGAAATGATTTGTTAAGAATGAAAAGGCAAAAATTAGCACACTATTGGTAAATTTAGTTTCTTTAAGGTACAAGGCTAAGGAAAATATAAAGGAGTACATTTTGGAAATGTTTAATATTACTTGAAAACTAAAAGTACTTAAGTTAAAGCTATTAGAAGACTTACTTGTGCATTTAGTTTGGATTTCTCTTCTTGTACAATTCAAGGTTAGTTATAACCGCAAGAAGGAGAAATGAATTCTTAATGAGCTCATTTCACATTGTGTACAAGAGAAAGAGAGACTAAAGCAAGATAAGATAGAGAGTGCTCATCTAGCTTCCACCTCTAAGGATAAAGGCAAAAGAAAACTAAAGTCCAATGAAATTGCAGGTGTTTCATTCAAGAAGCAATAGATGCAGGTTGAGTTTACCTGCCACTTTCGTAAGAAGGGAGGGCACAAGAAGGAAGACTATACCAAGTATCACACTTGGCATGCTAAGAAAGATACATATTTTGCTTTGATTTGTTCTAAGGTTAATATAGCTTTTGTAACTAGATAAACTTGGTAGATGGATTCTGATGCTACTACTCGCATAAATATGTCTATGTGGGGTTACCTAAGTTGTCAGACACCAAGTGATTGCGAAAGACATATTTGTGGATGACGACAATAAAGTTTAAGTGGAAGCTATTAGTTATTTTAGATTGTTGTTACGAACTGGTTATTATTTGGATTTAAAAGAGACTTATTTTGTACCGTATATTAGGTGGAATTTAATTTTTGTTTATGTATTGGACAATTTAGTTATTCTTGTCTTCAAGGAAATGAGAAATTTAGTCTTTTTCAAGATTCTAATCTTATTTGTGGATGTCGATAATAAAGTTTAAGTGGAAGCTATTAGTTATTTTAGATTGTTGTTACGAACTAGTTGTTATTTAGATTTAAAAGAGACTTATTTTGTACCGTATATTAGGTGGAATTTAATTTTTGTTTATGCATTGGATAATCTAGTTACTCTTGTCTTCAAGGAAATGAGAAATTTAGTCTTTTTCAAGATTCTAATCTTATTGGGACTAGTTCTTTGATTAATAATGATAATTTATATTTACTTGATACAATATTTTTTTATAATGAAACCTTGCATTCTACAACTAGAGGTACAAAGTAAAAATTGAATGAGAATTTTGCTTTACTATGCCATAAGTGCTTAGGTCGTATCTCTAAACAATGAATAGAGAGGCTTGTGTCAGATAGAATTCTTCCTTCTTTAGACTTATCAAAATTTCAAGTTTGCATTGAGTGTGGAAAAACAAAGCAATGTTAGAAAATTAGGTGCCAATAGATGTTCAAATGTCTTAGAACTGTTACATACGAATATTTGTGGACTATTTCCTATGATATCTTAAAATGGTCACCAATACTTTAATACGTTCATAGATGATTATTGATGTTATGACTACCTGTATTTCATTCATAAAAAATCGCAGGCCTTGGACGTGTTCAAACAATTTAAGGTTGAAGTTGAAAACTAACTTAACAAAAAATTAAAGCCGTTAGATCTAACCATGGTGGTAAATACTACGATAGATATGATGGTTCCAGTGAATAATGTTCAAGTCTGTTTGCCAAGTTTCTAAAAAAATATGGTATTGTCTCTCAATACAGTATGCCTGATTCTCTAGTCATGAATGGTGTTGTCGAGAGGCACTATAGGACACTTAAGATCTTAGTGAGGAAAATGATTAGTCATTCTACCTTATCAGAATCTCTTTAGGGCAAAGTAATTAAGATTGCAACTTATATTATAAATAGAATACTAACTAAAGTAGTAGCTAAACCCCCTATAAATTATGAGTTGGGAAGAAACTTAGCATAAAACATTTTTATGTGTGGGGTTGTTCAGCTAAGGTTATACCTTATAAGCCTAATAAAAATAAACTGGACTTTAGGAACATTAGCTGCTATTTTGAGAGGTCTAAGGACTTTAAGTTTTATGATCCTACTACTAGGTCAATTTTTAATACAAGTAATGCTAGTTTTCTTGAGGAAGTAGAGGTTGAAGGAAAATATATGGGTAACGACATTGTCTTTGAAGAGGAATTTATTTCTCTTTCTATAGTTGCTATTGACGATGATCAGGAATTAATTCTCGACATTATTCAAGAGGCAAATTCATTGCAAGAAATTGTTGATCCTCTCCCCATTCAAGTAGAATAAACTCGACTTTTTCAAAGGCCAATGTCACTTAGGAAGTTTATTAAAGAAAAGAGAAGTGTGATTTCTGATGATTATATCATATTTTTTTAACATCAAGTAGATGTTGACATGATAAATGATAGATGATGATCTAATCAATGTTCATCAAACAATCAATAGTTCCTACTTTCAAAATTGGATAGATGCCATCAATGATGAGTTTAATTCCATGAAGGACAATGACATTTAGGATCTTGTTCCATTATCTGAAGGCGTAAAACTCATTGGTTGCAAATGGATAATTAAAACAAAGAGAAATTCATTTGGTAATGTGAAAAGATATAAGACTCGTCTTATCACTAAAGGATTTACTTATAGGGAAGGCATTGATTATAAAGAAAATTTCTCTTTGAATTTATCAAAAGATTTTCTTTCAAATTATTTTGGTATTGGTTGCTCATTTTGACTTTGAGCTACACCAAAAGGACGTAAGAATGACATTTCTCAATAATGACATTGATAAAACGATTTATACGATGCAACTAAAACACTTTACATTAGGCGACACAAAGAAAATGATTTATAAACTTAAGAAGTCCATTTATGGTTTAAAGCAAATATCCCGTCAATGGTATTACATATTTTATTAAGTTGTCATTTCGTTTGGTTTTAAGATGAATTAAGTAAATGATTGTGTATACTATAAGTTCAATGGAAGTAAATATATTTTCCTGATCTTGTATGTTAATAACATACTTCTTGCCACTAATGAGATGGACTTATTTAAAGAAACCAAGAAATTTCTCTCAAACAAATTTGAGATGAAAGATCTTGATGAAGTTTCTTTTGTACTAGGAATCCAAATACTTTGGAATCATTCTCGAAGTATTCTTTCATTATTACCAAAAAACTATAAAGAAAAAGTCCTTAAAAGATATGGTATGAGTGGGTACAAATAAGGAAATACTCCTATGGCTAAGGAAGACAAGTTTAGTTTCAAATAGAAGCCTAAAAATGATTTTGAATATAAAGAAATACAGAAGGTTCCATATGCTTGGCAATTGGGAGTCTTATCTACGTTCAAGTTTGTACACATCTAGATCTCGCATACATTGTTGGCATGTTAGATAGATACTTAAGCAATTCAGGTTTAGATCACTGAAAAACTGTTAAGCGGGTCATACGGTATTTGCAAAGAGTTAATGACTTTGCACTTGTGTATAGGAAATTGGATCAGTTGGAGATTATTAGGTATTTTAACTTCGATTTCGCCAGATGCTAAGATAATCGTAGATCCATTTCAGGCTATGTATACTTGCTAGTAAGTGAAGCTCTATCGTGGAAAAGTGTCAAGTAGACGCTTATACCTCCTTCTACCATAGCAACTAAGTATATAGCATGTTATGAGGCATCAAATAAGGGAATACGGCTAAAGAATTTTGTTACAAGTCTATGGATTATAGATGGAATTAAAAAACCACTTAAATTATATTGTGACAATAAATCTATGATGCTATATTCTAATAACAACAGAAGCTCATCAAAGTTTAAACATATAGACATTAAGCTGCTTATTGTGAAATAAAGAATCCAGGATGGTCAATTGTCTATAGAACATATTGAAACAAATTCCATGATTATGGATCTACTTATTAAGAGAGTACCACTCAGGTCTTTCATGAGCATGTTGCTCACATGGGTATTAAACCATTTTATGATGCATGGATTTAATGGGAGTTTCTTTTCTGCAAAAATGAAGGTTTTAGTTATTTACATTTTGGATATTAATGTTGATCTTACTAAAAGTTAGACCAATTGGATATGAACGTGTTTAGATCACTTCACTTAAATTCTATCCCACACATTCACACTCGATCCATGCCATTGATTGTATTAACATTAGTGATCATTGTGGGTTGAATTACGCCTATAGTAATGAAAATCTGTTTAATCCTATGTTGTTACAGTTGATGATTCGGATTGTATAGTGTTTTTGTTTAAATAACCATTTTTAAGCTCACAAAGTTTTAATGTTTAATTGTTAATTTTATGTGTCTTAAGTGGGAGATTGTTGGGTTAAAATCCAACCAAATGTTAGCTAATATAAAATCAATTAAAGTATTATAGACAATTTTGTGATTAGGTTCATTTAAAGTAATCTATTTGGTTTTGGGTTAAGCCACTACAAGAAAAATATGATTTCATGAGGACGTATGTCCTCACTATTTCCATGCAAAGTCCTTGCTAAACGTTTTTGCGAGGAAATTGCGAGGACAAAGGATCATTGGAAAAAATTAACTCATTAAATCTATATTACAAGGCCATTTCCTCGTAATGTCCGCGATATAATTTACCGAGAACTGAATACATCGCAAAATCGTCACGAAGTGATCGCAAGATCGTCACAATATCTTCACTAAGTGCTCACTTCACGTTATATTATAGGGAGGACTTAGCAAGGAAAAGTCCTCACTATATTCCTCGATATTTCCTCATCATATCTTCGCAATATGCTTGCTAAGTGTTCTCTAAATATGTGACTTTCTATCGTTGCCCAAGATATAATTAGGAGATTATGAGGATAATTCCTCGCTATGTACTATTAACTGTCCAGATTCAGTGAGGACTATCACAAGGAATAATCCTCGTAATGTCCTTGCTAAATTTGGGCTGTAAAAAAAATACATTGAATGATATAGATTGATATACCTGCTAAATTGACATTCAAATGCATTTATAAAATATATGAAATTACACATACATTACACATACATTACACATTCATAAATTTTATAAAAGAACGTTTCAATTGATCATACAACATAAGGTTTTACACATCCACTTGTTTACAAAATTTATGATAATACAACACTGATAAGTCCTAATACAAGTCATTCGATATAATACAAGTTAAAACAAAATAATATAGATCAGTTTCCTCGAGAACCAACTTGCTTTCCTTTACCTTTTGAGCGACGACCACGTGTATACTCCTCATAATCTTCTTCGTCATCACTTGACAAATCAACTTCCTACTCGTCTCTATATCTTTTGATTATAAAAGACAAACTTAAAATATGTTATGATGGATAATGATTATATTATAATGTTGAATTCAACATGACAATTAATGCATATTAAAAATTTCAAAACTAAATAAAACTTTATCTTACAAGTCGATCCCCCAAAGTATGTATTTCATTCCTTATTTCGCCTCTGAAATCTTCCTTTATTGTAGTCGCCGTCTGTGACAACTGAGAAGTGAAGAACCCCAGATCTAATAAAGCAGAAGCCTGAGATGTGGAACGATATTATCCAGTAGAAGGCACAAAAGAACCAATAGAATACTCTTTTGAGTAGTATAGATCCAAATCACTCAGGCCTTACTTTCTTGATGAACTACCCACATTCCTTTCTATCGAAACTTGCTTCTAAAGTTTCTTATCAAAGGCTGAGTGTTCATTGACATTATCGTCTCTAAATTTTTGTTGGTACAAGAAGGTGTACCTATCTTGTATAAATAAACACAAAAAGTTAGTTAAAGATATTATAATATATAAGTGTATATTATTAAAGTAACTTTAATTATAGCCATGATTATTTACAAATACATCCTTCACATTCGAAGTTGACCAAGCTTGCTCCGACTCACTAGTGTGGGATGCAGTCCACCACTCAGTCACTATAGGTTCCCTACATAGTTTAATAGCTTGTAATAATAGAAACATACGTTATTAATTTAGAAGACATCTAAGATAAATTATATATTTTTAAAAAATCTCTCAAAAACTATGAATTGTTGTCAGTTGACATAGTTGGACTCTAAGATTGTTTTATTAATATGTCCTAAGTCTCTACTTCAATTTAGGAAACCAATAAAAATAGTTGATCAATCAATTAACCTTCTCAAAATCAAGTTAAGCATGTATTTGGTTCAAAATAACTCACCAATCTGGTTGAGCATTCAGATCCCTAAATATTATAATTTATAAATAAGTTATACTTGTTTTAGATAGGTCAGAATGTTTCTAAAGTAAATTAATATAAAAATATCCTTACTAACTCAGTTCGAAGGTCGTTGTAGCTTCTTGATCCACTTGTAGAGCGAATTTCTTACTTTCCACGGTTTGACTTCCCAGTCATGGATTTTTTTTAGAACTTTACATTTATGGAAAAAAAATCATAGAGTCCATTACACATAGTTTTAACATTAATCAATAATATATATGTTAATTTCCAAATATACAACAATAAATAGAACTTTAATTAAATATAAATATTAGCTACCTCTCTTGTGTACACCAATGTGGAAGAAATGCTTTGGCTGCTTGATAATCATCGCGAGGATGAAATTTTATCTCTCATTCAACTGAGTTTGGCGAACCTCCATAGAAAATAAACATGTCAGTAAGAAATTATACACCTAGAATTGTAAGGAGCATTTTGTTGGCTACCTTACGTATTACATAAGATATACCACCAACTTAGACCTAGGATTGGCAATGGATCGGGTCTGGACACAAGACCCATGGGTTTGGACTAGTAAAGTATGGGTCTAGGTCTTGAAAATGAGATCCATGAACTCGTAGACCTAGACCCGCTCATTTACTAGGTTGGGTCTAGGTCTAAAAATACCTAGATCCATAGACCTGTTGTAATATCAGGGCCTGATTATCCATTTGTATTTAATAAACCATGTATTATTTGTAATATTGTGTTTAATGATTTATTAATGGATAATCTGTTGTTTCTTAGTTGTGGGCGGTTTTCTGTGCATCTGGTTGTGATCTGGGACCAATTTGGGGTCCGGTTGGAAGATGCACAGCTGTCTCGGTTTGCGTGCCATTTCTTTCTTTTTCTTTTCTTTCCTTTTTCTTTTCCTTCAC
>JAMKQA010079419.1:0-10752 GCA_024699735.1 Posidonia australis
ATGATTCGAGCTATGGTTCTAAAAGATACATAATTATATTCTTTTAAAATTTAATATACGTATTAACATATATAGTTTATATTGGGTTCGGTTCGGTTAAACCGTCCTTGAAACCACAAACCGAACCATATGGTTCGGTTTGGAGATATTCCAAACCAAACCAAATCACTGAATTTGAAAAACCGAACCGAACCGTTAAAAATGGTTTGGTTCGTTTCGATTAATCGGTTTGGACGGTTTGGGTGCCCACTCCTACCTACACCTTGTTGGCCACTTCCTAGTCGTACCCTTGTGCGGTGGGTATTGCCATGATGGCAAATGGTCCTGGCATCCCCGGGAACACGCGTCTAGGCTGCGCGAGTGATATACGCGTGGCACATGCGCGGGTCACCTAGGGACATACTCCGACCCAACCAAGTCAATGGCCCTTCTAGGCATCCATCTTGTGTTCTACTTGTTGTTTCCCGATCCAGTTATGCTTGCTTTGTTGTTTAAATTTTGTTTCCTTAATCATATGATTTAGTTCCCTTGCATCATCTATCTCATTAACTGGCATTAAGTGCCTACATTTGCATGCACGCAAGCGAGATATCAAAAAAGACCGACTCGTCAGGTGTGTGGGGGTGCCTAACACCTTCCCCGCATGTAATATGAGTCCTTATCCTTTCTCTGGTTCGCAATGATTCGTGTGTCGAGTCCATTTGGCATAGGTCTTCCCTTTTTTACATTTGATTTCGTTTTTGATCTTTCGATGCTGTTTTCCTCGTCTTTCCGTTTTAAATAAATAGGTGGCGACTCCATATTTTCGTTTTTGCTCATTTTTCGATGTTTTCGAGTCATTTCTTTTTCCCCCTTGGAACCACCAGACTCATCGTGTCCCTACCGACTCCCACACGGTCCTCATCGCGTCAGGCCGCGTGGTCCTCCTCCGCCAGCATGGTCACAATTTCAATTACCTTGGTCCCATCCATTGGTGTTCCCAACTCTTTTGCCATTTGATGTCAAGCTCATTTTTGATACTCTTACTTGAAGTTTGTATTTTTTGTCTGACTATCTTTTGTTAGCCTTATTGCTTTGTCTATGCTCGACAACTATTTTATAATCTATCGTCTTCTTATTTCTCTAGAGACTAAATTTTATGTACTTTTAATTACTTAGTGGTAGTACTCATAATCAAATATAAACTTTATTTAATATAATAATTACAGTTTACAAAAGAAAAAACAAACAACAACATTAAATGTGTGACAACGAAAATGGGAAACACATCATAACCGTTGATCGTGAAAACATGCATTTTATAGCCAACGGCCCAAATTCATAGTGGACCCCAATGCGGACAAGACATATTAGTTATCTTCTTTATGTTACTAAATGCAAAAATGTAAGTCAAATTATCAAAAAAAAAAAAAAACAATAACTCAAAATCACGTTAACTAGTTGAGCTAGATTATATAATTATTGAGTTTTTCTAATAAGGAAGGAAATGATCATATGCCTCTCATCAATCATCACATTTTATATTTGTTTTCACTCTCAATCCAATAAATCTAAGAGTACAAATGGATCAGAAATATTCTTTATCATATATGTATTTTTTAAATTTTTTTGAATACAAATATGGATACAGATAGGTGTTGAATATGAAATTGAAAATCATATTCGGAGAAATTTGATTTCAAATATTTGTTGAAGAACGAATATAAAAGAAAACAGATATAGATTAAATTCAGATATGTGAAAAAATGAATTTTAGTATATTCTAGTATAGTTATAAACCATATGAAACATCGATATAGTAATTCATAAACTATAGATCCATAAGATAATTGTCAATTTAATAAAATATAATGACAAATATATCTCACAAGTAGTAAATCTATAATGATTAGAAGTATTGCAAATGGAGTTCATGTGGAGTAGATATGTGATCTATCCTACTCATATATAATACAAACACTTTTCAATATGATAATTTATTTCTATATTCAAGAATAAATATGAGTAAAATAATAATCAAATCTCAAGTGAATATGTGATAAATCAAAAAAGGCAGAATCATAAATATGTTTTTTAGTTTATAAATAAATTAATACAATATTTTTTAATAATCATTATTTGTTATAATTACAAATATTAGACAATAATATTTATTTTATATTATTATAATAAGTTAATAAAACATAACAAATATTTTAGGTGTATATTTTTGTCATATATATATATCATTGGTGTTGTGATTAAGGTCTTTGTCTGAGGAAAATAGACTTGTAAATGAGACAAGTATAAAAAGGGTATAACCTTATCTAATTATCTATACCCTTATTCTTTAAATTTAAGTAGGTAACAGGATAGGTATAGACTTGCTCTCCCAATGATTTTACCCTTACATGCCCCATTATCCTAGGTATAATATAAAATAGGTAAGGGAAACAGATATAATCTTGTTTAAGCAAATGTTTTAAACATTTTATTATTATATACATTATAAATTATTAGAATTTAAGAATTCATAGTTAAAACATCATACTTGAATGTTTCATTACAAATTCGAATCAAAATTGTTAGATAAAAATATAAAATATTATTCAACGTTTCATAATTTTAGAAAAAAACTAAAAAAAATGTGCTTAGAATAATCCAAGTAGATGGATAACCAGATGACTAGTACATAGTAATTCTTACCCATGCATTATAAAAACATTGGTAAAATGGGTGATGGGTGAATCGATAATAGGATAAAATTATTTTAAACGTTACTTGTATAAAACCAGATAGATCGAAACAGATAATAGGTAAATATCCTCCTTATTTACAAACTTAGAGGAAAAAGATTATATGTTCAAATCACAAGAAATACATCTTTTTATATATTTATAAAAAATTTAAAAATCCAAATATTTATATCCAAAAATTATAATAACATAAAAAATCATATTCTTATTTAAAAAATCTTATGAATCATTATCCGTATTTGTATATGTATTTAGTCAAATGTATAAAACAAATATCCGAATACGGATCCAGATTCTGTCCAAATATCGGATACGTATTGCACCCCAAAAATAAATCTACTGCCCTTTCTTCCAGGACTGCCCTCAGTGGACCCCTCCTCTCGAGTCTCGACGCTCTCGTCTCCCTAAACATGAAAATCGGGCTGGGTTGGCCCTAGGTCGGCCTAGCCTAGCCCGGGCCTAGCACGGTCTGGGCCCATGTATCCTAGACATGGACCGGACCGAGTCAGGCCAGATCCGTCGTGGGGCATGGGCCGTGTCGGATTCACATGCCAAGTCCGCTCAGATCGATAGAGTAGGTTCATTTTGAGCCATAAATTAGACTGGATCGGGCCAGATCGGCCCGATCTGACTCAATCCGGCCCACCATTGGGCCATGGGCCACGTTGGGCCCATGACCTTTCAACAAAGGTCCGGCCCGGCCCAGTCCAGCCTATGGACGGCCCGGCCCGGTCGGGCCTCTTTTTTTTGGACCCAGCAGATTCCAACTCTGCGTCTACCCCTCCCTTTCCAACGCCAGATCAGAAATCGAAAGCTTTTTCCCATGGCATCTGCTGTAGTGGGAGGAGTCGTCACCGGCAGCCTCCGTCCGCTGGCGGACAAGGCGATGTATCTCCTAACGGAAGAACTCGAGCTTCTCATGGGCGTGAGGGACGAGATCGAGACGCTGAAACGCACCGTGGCACAGATCGAAGCCGTTCTCGAGGACGCAGAGGAGAAGCAGTTCAAGGACCGGGCGGTGGCGGGGTGGCTGGAAGCTCTCAGGGACGTCGCCTACGAAGCCGACGACGTGCTCGACGAGTTCCTCACGGAGGCCTCCGCCGTCCGGTCGAGAAGAGCAGCAGAAACCGCAGGGGTAAGCCGTTTCCTCTGCTCCCCTGTCGTCGATTGTTCTTGTGATGTTCTATTTCGTCGGAGGATAGCGAAGAGGATTGTTGATGTCAAAAAGAGGCTCGCGGAGAGAGCGGAGGCTCAGAAGAGCCTCGGTCTCAATGTGTCGAGCGGTGTTGCTCCCTCGGAGACGGAGATCTTGTTGTGGAAGCGGCGTGAGACGAGTTCGGTGGTGGATAGTGGTTTCGTTGTGGTTGGTAGGGAGAAGGAGAAAGAAGAGATTGTGTTGAAGTTGCTGAATTTGGATGACGGCGCTGGAACTTCTTCTGGTCAGGAGGGGCTTGTTGGAAGTGGTGGTGGTGGTGAAAGAGTATCTCTTATTCCTATTGTTGGCATGGGCGGTATTGGAAAGACAACTCTTGCTCAGGCTGTGTTCGATGATCCCAGAGTGAAGGAAAAATTCCCTAAGATTCGGAAGTGGTTGTTTGTTGGTAAGAATTTTGATGCTCGTGGGCTTATTATGAAAATTATAGTGGATTCTCCCACTGATGATGGGAAATCTTTCACTGACCTCAGCTTGGAGAAACTGCACACGATGCTTGTGGATAAGGTGAAACATGATAAATTCCTGATTGTTCTAGATGATGCTTGGAGTGAAAACCACGACGAATGGAAACAATTGTGGACACCTTTAACTCATGGAGGTAAAGGTAGTAAAGTTTTGGTGACTGCTCGGACTGTGCAGGTTGTCAACGCAATTGCTTCTGTCAATGTTAAGGCCTTGGATTTCTTGTCAGATGGTGATTGTTGGTCAATATTCAAAAAGCATGCGTTTGAATGTGGAAACTCTAGTGGCAAACCTGAATTGATTGATTATGGTCACCAAATAGTTAAGAAGTTAAAAGGTATTCCTCTAGCTGCCAAAATAGCAGGAGGGTTTCTACACAATGCATCAGAAGATATTTGGAGAAGTACCGCACAGCAAAGTGAGATGTGGCCAATGATACATGATGAGAAGGACATCTTGCCAGTTCTAAAATTGAGTTATCAATATCTAGCTACACATCTAAAGCATTGTTTTGTTTTGTTTTCTGCATTTCCGAAAAATTACAGGTTTGAGAAAACAAGTTTGGTGCAGATTTGGATGGCTCATGATTTCATTAAACCTCAAAGAGGCAAGAGATCAGAGGATATAGGAAGCATCTACTTTGATAACTTAATAGACAGGTGCTTCCTTCAATACATGTATGGTAAATATGAGATGCATGACCTGATGCATGACCTAGCACAATCAATATCCAAGGAAGAATGCTTGATAATTAGAGGTACAAGTTACAATGATCACGGACTGAGGGTTCGACATATGTCTTTTCATGATGGTATTTCAAAGAATAATGATCTTCAGTACTTGTGTGATTACAAGAAACTCCGAACTCTTGTACACATATATGAACATCCTGTGGTACCCTTTGAGATTCTTCCTCGTGGCCTGTTCAAACGACTGTCCTGCATGCGTGTGCTGGATCTAAGTACGAGCAACATTCAAAAGCTGCCAAAATCTATTGGATCTTTGAAGCATCTTCGTTATCTAAATCTTCTTTCAACTGCAATTCTCAAGTTGCCCAAATCATTATGTAGTCTCTACAACCTCCAAACATTAATATTAGCAGAAGATCATTGTAAGTTGCCAATGGGTATGAATAAGTTGATTAACTTGCGCCATCTTGGAGCAGATCCTAGAGAAACAGCTAAGATAACTGGAGTTGGGAAATTAACTTCTCTTCAGGAACTGAAGGCATTTAGTGTTAGTAGACGAAATGGTCATGGGATAAAAGAGCTAGCGAGCATGAAACAACTTCAGCAACTTTGTGTATGGAACCTTGAAAATGTTGGGAGTGGGGAGGAGGCCCAACAAGCTGAGATGAATGACAAGGTGTATCTGCATGATCTGGAGTTGGTTTGGAGTAAGAATTTGACTGATCTGAAAGATCTCAGGATCAAGGAAGAGGTGCTACAGTGTCTGCAACCACCTCCATCTCTAAGAAGTTTAAAGATTACAAACTACTGTGGAATACATAAACCTAGTTGGATGGGATCACTCTCTGGTCTGGTCTCTATTCGCCTATGTCAGTGCAGGAAGTGGAAATTACTGCCAACTCTTGGGCAGTTGATCCATCTCAAGAATCTTGAAATAGTTGGGTTCGATGAAGTGGAAAAAGTGGGACAAGAATTTTATGGTGATGAGAATGGAAATGCTTTCCCATTGTTAGAAAACTTACTATTTGAAGATATGGGTAAATGGAAAGAATGGACAGGAGTAGAAAAAGGCCAAAATTTTCCTTCCCTTTGCATACTTCATGTCAAAAAATGCCCTTTGCTGATGAAATTGCCCCACTTGCCTTTTCTTCTTTCAGAGTTGAATCTAATTAATGTGGGAGTGCACACTTTTCCTGGATTTTGGATTAGATCTAACTCCGAGATGCAAAGCAAGTTCTCTACTCTTTTGTCTGTGACTGTCATTTCATGCAACAATCTGACAGTTCTTTCTTCCTTGCTGCAATACCAATTAAATCATCTTCAGCACATGATTGTAAAAGATTGCAAAGAATTGATATCTTTGTGGGAAGATGGAAAAATTGGCACTCTTGAATCCCTCAAACTCTTAACAATTCAAGATTGTCCAAAGTTGATGCACTTACCAGAGAAAGGCTTTGCAAACCTTTCCTCTCTTTCCTCATTTGATATAATTGGATGCCCCATTATAGAATCCCTTCCTGAAAAATTGATGAGGCATATTAATAAACTCGAGAAACTTGAGATTAGAAGCTGTGGGAAGTTGAAGTCAGTTGATTTACAGTGCCTCAGTTCACTAAGGAGTTTGAGAATCATAGACTGCCTTGAGTTATCATCCTTTGGAGAGGCAAAACCTGTGGCCTTTAAATCTCTTACCTCTTTGGAGATATCTCGATGTCCAAGTATAAGTGGTTTTCCAAGGGAAATTCTACATCACATGAGAAATCTTGAGAAGCTAGATATCAAGAACTGCAGGGTATTATCATCATTAGATCTGCAAGGTCTTGTCTCTCTCAAGTGGTTATGTGTTGAGGATTGTCCCAACCTTGAAATTAGCAGCACATTTTCATCTCCTGTTGAAGACTATAATTTTTCGTCTCTTGAATTTCTGTGTTCTAACAACAGATCAGTGATTGAGTGCCTTCTTCACAAAAATCTTGCATCACTAGAAATATTGTTGATTGATCGTTGTTCCCAGCTTACATCAATTAGTGATCATGGGTGGCAAAATCTCACTTCTCTTAGGGAACTATGCATATATAATTGTGAAGAAGTCAGATCCCTGCCAGAAAGTTTGTCAGGGTTATCCAACCTTGAGGAACTGACAATTTACAACTGTCCTAAGATCGAGAAGCTTCCAGATGAGGGTCTTCCACTATATCTTAACCAGTTGTGGATTGCTAAATGCCCAAAGCTGAGGAAATCCTGCCAACAAAAGGGACATGCTGAGTACCACAAAATTGCTCATATACGTAAAAAGTACATAGAATGATATGAAGGATCTATACAACATTTACTAAAAGGGAAGACATTTCTACACTGATGGTGTGAAAGCCAAGCCCCTCATTTACTTGTAAAACTTGATGAACTTTCACGTAATATTCTTGCAATATTGTATCAGCTGTCCACCTCTTTCAAAGAACATCCTTGCAGCCTCCTGGCTTTGTTTCCTTTCAACAAAACACAGAATGACTCCTAGTCTTAATGTATGCATTAGTTATTCACCTCTTTCACAGAACTTTCTTTCCTGGTCATTTTCCCCTCCCAACAAAACCCCTACTATATTCAACACGGCTCAAGATAAAAGGCATTTGTATTATGATTGAATTGAACTCTAAAACTCAAATAAAATGGACTAATTGTCAGATATTTATTAGTAGAAGCAGATTGGAAGTTGATTGTTCCCTTTTTTAATGTGAAAATTAATGATTAGTTTCTCTTTTGCATCATTTTTGTGCCATTAAAGTGTTGCACTTTATATTCTAGTTCGTACTTGTATTTGCCATTCTGTCTAGCTGCAGTTTGTTCCCATCAGTATTGTATTGGAGTATTTCTCCTGTTTTTTTTCATATTTGTTGTTTTCCGCGTTCTTATGGTGTTGCATCCTATATTCATTTACGTTTCCATGCTTCTTAAAGTGCATGCGTTTTTTACTTATTTACATATCTTTAATCTTGTACCCGGGTTCTTTTATTATCACATTTCTAAATAGATCAGCGTTCTTCACCATTGTTCAGTTTGGTTGCTCATGGCCTAATGCTATTTACGAAGGTATCCCGTTTCCTTCACTATAGCTCCACTATTGTAGTTTAGTGGTAGCGAGGATTTACATTGACATGATCACATGACAACTGCATTCACCGTCTCAAGTTCCTTATAATAGGTAGACTAGTTCTCCCTAATTAAAGTTAGACCCTTATGGTGAACTGCAAAATGTCTTGAAGATGATATATCATGTTTTGGCTAACTTGTGCTTTGACGTTTTTTTTCAGGCTACTGGAAATAAATCGACAGAATTTGGATTATTCAATATTTAATAATATATGTCTGAAAGGTTTTTAGGTCCTTCCAAATACGACTGCCGATAAATTGAAGTAACCATGTGCATTTACAAGGCACGTGTGCTTCTCTATAGTTAACTTACTAGCTTCTGTTTTTTTTTTACTTTATGTAAGGGCTGAAGATTGAGGCCTGCCCGTAATACGTTTCAGTATTTTCATTTTTGTAACATTGTAGGAAAATTTGGGGATTGACTTGTTATTCTTATGTTTACAAGCTGCTTGATGGATAAACATGGTTTTACTGGCTGTCATGAATGTATTTAATAATGGACTAAATGAAAACATATGTTCGAAGCTTTAATGTATATTAGCTTGCTAAGTGGAATTTTATTCAAAAGAGAATGGCTAGGAGGCACGGACACAGACTCAGTGAAAATCTAGGACACCGACGTGGCGATGATATGTACGTTTTTTGTTGTTAACGGTTTAGGTTTTATGTCTCAGGAATCAAATTCGAGACTCAAGACGAGTTTTGACTTCTCCAAGTCACTGTGACAATGAGACATTGTCTGCGATGATATGTACGTTAGTATGTATATATTTATGTGTCACATGCATACACATCAATATATAAAATAATATTTAGGAAGTGTTAAACATCAAAAAAAATTGTTGAGTTTCCAATCCTAAATTAATTAAATAAAATTCATCTCGCCATGCGGAGATCTCTCCCCCTCTTTTCTCCTTGACTTTTTCTTTTCAACTTTAGAATGCTGGTTTTGGTTTTAGGAACGAGCGATTGCCTTTCTCCAAGACGATCCTCCCGGTGCACTACCAAATTTTTTTTATCACTACAAATTCCTCTATTGCGTTACCATCTAGGTTAGCTGCAATTGCTTAGCACTAGGGTTTATTTCTTGTAAGCTTCCAAGATTGAGTCTTCTTGCAATCTCTCCTCTATGCCATTGCTTGTGCATGTTCGTGCTAATAATTGTTTCAACATCTTTAACGATTTGGTTGATTTTTTGTTTTGGGCTAATGCTCATGAGTGGAGGTTTGAACTTAGATCTTGTGTAGATCCACACACACACACAAAAAGAGAGGAAAAAAGTACCACTTGACTAAGCGATTCCAAACTAACCATTTGGAAAAAATGAAGGTTTGCTAATCTTTTGCGGAATCGTCATTCATTGTTCCCTGACAAAGTCTCCGACGAATGTTATCATCAGAATCCAATTATGATGGAAAGGAGTCGTTCTCCACTACATAAGTGTTTCCTTACTGGTAGCTTTTGAATCTTCAAGCATCATTTGAAGAGTATTTTCCAAGGTGAATGGTAATTCAATTTTATTGGACTTTCCTAATTATTACAATATTTATGCTTCGTTATCAATAATTACGTGGTAAATTGGAAATACACAAAGAAAGAACTTCTATTTTTGAACTGTAAATGGATGACTTCAAAACTATAAAAACGTGCCACGCAGATATCATTCTTTTGGACAATGCATGGCCAAGTTTGTCTGCCTTTGGATGCAGGAACTTAAACATTGGTAACATAGATGATGATTTCATATCTTATGTGAAAAGATTATTTTGTGACTAATTAATGTTTTTCTAAATATTATTTTTTCTAATCATTGGACTTTGTAATAAATGTTTCTTTTTGAAGGACTGTATTGAATAATCTCCCTCCTAACTCCAATGTACTATTTTGTGTCTTGAGAAAACATTAATTAGGTCCGAACTACAATAACGCCCAAAGCCTAAACCCAGCTCTATTCGGCCCAGCCCACATCATCACTCACTCAAGCCTGCGAGCAACCTCAATCCTGCAGCTGCAGAGGGGGTTTTTATTAGGGTTCCTCCTCGGCAAGCGGCATTTAACAGCAGAAATGGCGAAGTACAGCATCGTGACGAAGGCGAGGCGTGCGGAGATCCAGGCGCGGAAGAGGGCGGCCCACGGCGACTCCGTGACCGGGAAACTGAAGCTGAGGGTACCTCCCACCTCCATCTCCGGGAAGCGCAAGAGGAAGCTCTTCAAGAAATGGCGCCGGGTATGACGATGAAGTTCTTCTCCTTCTCTGTACTTGTTAAAATTTCAAGTCTTTTTTATAATATTATTTCTTCTTGGTGTGTTCTTTTGTTTATTTGATGTGTGTGTGTTTTGTGGTGGCCAGGAACAAAAGCAGAATATCGAGAAGGGTTTGGTTACGATGCAAGATGTTGAAATGACGGTAGCTGAAGGTCAGTGGTTTAATTTCGCCTCTTTCGTTCTATTTTTTGATTTGTCTCTGTTGATGCGGTTGTAATCTATTTTGGTCCTTTTTTTT
>JAMKQA010079420.1:0-13423 GCA_024699735.1 Posidonia australis
ATCCATTCCTTGCCCTAAAATGGCACATGCTACTAACGGAAGAGAAGAGGGGATGAGGACGCGTACCTGGCTCCGGCGAGCCTCGCGTACCCTCCTCCGGTGGTGCACGGCACCAACCCAGCCTCCCCACACTCGCGCGAGCTCTCCAAACGCGCGAAGCTTCCACTGCAGCCACCCACTTCACTCGTTCCCTCTCACCACCTTTGCTTCTCCCCCGAGCCAAGCACTTCCTCTTAAAGCCCTCCGCCATGCCAGTCTTGCCCGAATCCCGCCGACGCTTCCCAGCTAAGCCTAGCTCTGCGCGGAGGAGACAGATCATGCAGCCTTTCTCCCGCTAGGGCTCACAGGGTCAGGAAGAGGAAGACAGGTTCAAAGCACGCACAGCTGGCTCAGCCGACTCTTGACTGAGTCAAGGCCCAAGCCCAAAGCCCAAAGCTCAAGTGGGTCCACCACAAGCATGGTTCTCAAGGCAGAACCGACCCACTGGCCACAGAAACACACCACAGAGGAGAAACCAAAGCACAGAACACCGAGAGAACCCACAACCAACAAACACAAATTGGATTTACCATTAATAAACCATAACAAATAATTACAAGAAATCCATGGTTTATATTAAAATGGAAAAATCCAAACACAGATGTTACACCCTTATAGCTAGCCAGTTCACCAGTAGCCACCATGATAGAAAATTGGGTTCTCTTTGAATAGTAATATCTAATTTTTTTGAGCAAGCTAGGATCCAAGAAATTATGTGTGCTTGCTTAATCGAGTAGCACAGTCACTGGCTTGCCCTGGCCACATCCTTGACCTTCATTGTCTAATTAGAATAACTCCCACTAATGGCATGCAAAGTCATACCAGGTCCTTCTGTTGATGAAGAAAACTCCTCTAACTTCTCAGCAGTATCCATCTCCTCATCAGATAAGACATGCATCAGAAACATCTCACCCACTTTGCACTAATGCAATGGTGCCCACTCTTCATTACAAGTGAAGCAAAGGCTTTAGACTTCCTATTAGGAAGCTCCTCAGAAGTCAAATTTTTAACAGGCAACTTGTGGAATTTCCTAATACTCCTATTCTCACCATCTTCATTCCACCTCCTATTCCTGAAAGAAGAACTCCCTGAATTGCTTTCCACCTATTTCAAATTTATCCTTCTACCCCACTTACTTTCTTGCAAATAAGCAACCTCCATTACTTCTCTTAGTGATTTAGGACAAAATAATCTAACCTCCCATTGCAAATCAGTTCTTAATCCACTATGGTAAGTGCTCAACTGATGAATAATAAATAAGCCTTGAACCTTATCGCTTAACTTCTCAAAGATGCTATGATACTCCTCAAGAGTTCCCCTCAATATACTCTTGACAAGTCAGTCTTTCAAGGCTCAATCTGCTCGCATATGTGGCTATGTAGGCATATGAATATCAAATAATGTATGCCCAAGGGAAAATGTTGAATGCCTTGAATGAATGCATGATTCTTAATGTATATCTAAGGATGGACGCATGATGCTATGCAAATGCAGATAAAACATGCAAATAAATCATATCTAACAAGAGAAAACTCAGATTAGTTGGAAAATCAAACAAGTAAAGCTCAGCTATACTGTCTGTATTCTGGACCCAAGGGACCTCACGTCGAGGACTCACGCTAGACTTGTACGCTAGTTCTAAATGCTAATGGCTCACACCCCAAGTGTTGTAGTCTCAGACAGCGAGCTATCATTACTCAAGTGGTGGATTAAAACGAATTGAATCCAAGAATCAAACCTTCAGGAAGCAAAAAGGGATGTTGAGGTGTAAACCAAAGCATCAAAACCGAAACAACGATGCATGTCTCTCCTTCCCCGCCTCCATTGCTTAACGCCAAAGCTTGCTAGTTTGTGCAACCATTGCATGGGCTGTGAATCCCAGGAACTCTCCTATGACTAATGGAGGATGGATGGAGGAAGAGAAAAGGAAAACAATGCAATGTAGGATGAAGGAAGCAAGATGCAAAGCCTTAGACCCAACCCAACCTCCGTGCGGTGATGTCGAGACCCACTTGTCATGGTGAGGACGGCCGACTAGAATGAAAAGGCCAAAGACTCAGTGAGACGTCACTGGGGAGTCGAGAATTAGAGGACACATGTGGCAATGGATTTTGTTTTACGCTCAACGGCTGGTGGCCTTGCACCATGCTTAGAACCCATCACGAAGCATACATGGAGAAGAAGGAACTGTGGCAAAAATCAACGCATACAAGGCCACACAAGCAGGAAGGAAGCCACACGACAACTCGTCTATGCTAAGGGAGGATAGGTTTACCTGTGGATGCTCAATGGTGGTCTGTGTTCTCATGCTCTCTCGGTGTGTTGGGTGCTATGCAAATGTCGGTGGCTGGTGCTAGGGTGTTGGAGACGCAGGGAAGAGAGAACTTGTTGGGGTAGGAGTTGAGAGAGTCGGGTGGAACTCACATTGTGGTAGCCACTGTTATATAGAGGAAGGCTTGCATGGGAGTTGTGAACTTGATCGGCAGGTGTAGCAATATCAAATATGCATAAAGGTTTTGAAAAGTATGTATATAGTTTTTGGAAAGAAAGTAAAGGAAACGGTTTCAAGAGCATTATTTTAAAAGACGTGTGGCATGCTGGGCAATAATATATTACTCAATTGTGGTGTTGCAAGATCCAGAGAGAGATGCTGGAGTTTGTGTGTGTATGTGTGTGTGGGTGGGGTGTTGTGGCATCCATGAGAGAGATGCTGAAGTTTGTATGTGTGTGTGTGTGTTTGTGTGGGTAGAGGGTGTACTAGGTGACCTTTCAGTAGTCACTCATGCGTATTTGTTTGATGTTTTTCTTAGGTACAGAATAGAAATCGGAGCTAGTATACGTGAAAATAGAGTTAGTCGACTACACATCAAGGATTATGGGTAAGTATTTAGTATTTAGTTAATAGTATTTTTACTTATTTATGTTGCTTATGTTAGATGTAGTTTTAGATTTGATGCAAGTAGTTGAAAAAAAATGGCTAGAAATTTAACGTAATGACTTGAGATTGGTTGTTACATCTCCTCATGAATTCTAGCTAGCTTCATAGGCACCATGACTAACTTAGGTTCATAGACCTGAACCTCCAAACAAAAGTCGTCATGTAAGCTACTAACAAAAAACTATACAAGGGACACCTCTGCCACACACTTCACTCGGTTCGTCAAGATCTCAAATACTTTTTGATACTCCACTGAAGAGTGTTGTTTAAGCTTGGATAATAGAGCGAGAGGCCTCTCAACAGGATTGGAACCAAACCTGTGAGAGAAATCCTCTTTCAACTGTGTCCAAGTAGTAGATCGATCGCCATTTTCATTCTAGTCGGACCACTACATGGCTCCTCCAACCATGTGCAAGGCTATGTAGCGCATCTTGAGCTCCTCACCAATATCGTGAAATGAGAAGTAACGCTCTGTCCTCATGATCAAGCGAGAAGGGTCATCCCAACCATCATAAATTGGAAACTCAATTGCAATGAGGTTCGTGGAAGGTGCATATCGATCTCCATCCCCTCCCACCATTGTTGTCTCCCAATAAGAGTTGAGTGTCTTCACTGTAACCAACATCTTTACATCATAGCACAAGTCTCTGTTGCCTCCCTTCGCTAGTCTGCCACAACTAGAATAGGATATCAATCTTTTAACATACTTCAACCGTCACATCCCAAGATTATGACTCCGATATTGTGAAATCAGAATTGTGAGTCTTTAATACCACTTTATCATGCTCCACCCACACTTGTTGTTGGAGGGAGTGTTGAACTGCCTTTAAGGGTCGACAATGGTGAGATTCATTTATGTTGTCGATGATCGACAATACAAGAAGCAATACAAGGAGTTCATCCACAACCCACTCTCCCAACTTCTCTTGGTGTACTAGAAAGAAGGAAAAGGAAGTTGGAAAAGCTCACTATGGAGAAAAGCATTCTCCAACAGTAAATGTATATTCTCATGATTATAGCAATCATCAAGTAATCACAACAGACACTTGATCTTTTCTAACAGAATGACGTGTGACAGTTGACCATTGCATCACTCTTAACAAACAAAAACAAATGACATTATTCTAAAAGAATTACGCTAGACGACAAGATAATGCTAGACGGTCTAGATGTCCCCACGTGGATCTGTTAAAGAAGGTACTCACGCTACTGCACCTGGCTTGAAGGGTCCACGACTGTTTGGAACATTGACTGACCTAGGATTTTCAGAAAACTGTCATACATCGGATTTCAGAATCACAAAATCAGGTTTTTTGGTCAATTTTCTGATTTCTGTCGTGTGTTAGAGACATGGCACAAGACTCTTGAATTGAAGTGCTACGAGAGATACTTGCCGAGAGTATCAGACTAAAACAGTAAAAAACGGCTCACAGAAGCATATAAAATGATGTACACACATCAAAAACAAATAGCCAGCTAAGTCCTCTCTCTTAGAAAAAACACATACAGATGTGTGAACACCACTAAGTTGCCTGCTTTGTACAAGACCTTTGAATTGAACACCTACTTCGTTGCAATCTTCCAGTTATGGGCTGTTCTTTGTCCCCTAGCAATGCCTTCATAGTACTCAGACTTCAATTTGCCTCTGTTCCAATCTTTGATGAAATCTGAGAACAGCTTCCTAGCATCATTAGATGAAAGATCTGAGAAAAATATCTCTCTCTCTTCTTTCAGCCATGTCGAGAATTCGTTGTTCTTCAAGAAGTAATCGTTAGCCGTCAGTTCTTCAATCTAAACATAGGAAGGAAGATGAAAATATCAACAGAGCAAATCAAGGAGACATCTAAGGGCATCAACAAATAAAGTGCAAGACAAACATAATTGTAGAAGTGTCATTGGTTACTGCTCTCTTTCCAAGCTGGTTTTGTCATTGTAGTCCTTGACTAGTGAGACATCACAGGACTAAATCTGAACAAAAACTTGTACCATAATGCAAAAAAATGACTCTATATGGAAGTAAATAAAATCTATTAAGCTAGAAAATGAGAATTCACCATAGAAACCCATAATGTGCATAAACTTAATCTTTTATCACCACCTATATCGCCATTGCCCCAACTTCTGTGGCTCCAAGCTCCTCCGACACAGTAGTACGGGGATATTTACCTACAGATTTTTGGTGTCCAAATTCTTTTGACAAACTTCAATATTGATGCTTAAATTATTTTTTGTCCTGTCCGACTTATGTTATACTATATTCAGCCTTATCCGGCTTTTGTTATTCACTGTAACAATATTTTGTCTTTTAACCTATGTGGAGGAATGACAATTGTATTTTAGTATGCTTGATGGTAGTACTCATAGTCAAGTATAGACATAATATTTATCTATACTACTATTTACAAAAGAAAAACCACCATAGTTTCTTAAATAAAAGTTTGGATTTTTTTTTCTCTCTCCAGTTATCTAACCCCTTTTTTATTATTTTAAATGTTGAAGAACCTTTCGAGAGCTTTCCAGGATACCCAGCATCTGCTTATCCAAGAATGTTGATGGTTTCTCCACTCCAAAATTGAATTTGGCACAAATCATCAACTATAACCATTAGAAATATTCTTATCGTCCTAATTGACCCTTAAAACTATGAAAGACAGCCGGCTCACTCAGAAGTGTGAAATTATCACAAAGATAAAGCATCCAAGGACATAGGAGAAAGTATGACGTAAACAATTTAGATAGGCAACTCTCACAAGAAATGACCATGTGTAGAAGATGTATTGAATAGAGAAAAAGAAGGCAAAATCCACTGTAAAAGTTAGACTATAACAGAAATTAAAGACACAAACAAGCAGACAATGGATGATGTTATTTTTTCAATAGTTTGGAATACTCTTTCTGAAGGATTGCAGATGGGTAAGTCAGATGTAACTTGTTACCCATAACCAGGCCCATTGGATAAAGGTACAGATAAGTTGCTCATACACACTACAGATATTTGACCCTTTCAAACCCTTACCATATTGTACCCAGTTTTAATGGCAACGTCAGGGTTAATCCAATTCGTTAATTTAATCCTTTGAAGGAGAGAGCATCTGCACAAATTACCTCTATATATACAATATCTTCCGTAGATTAATTTGTGCCTGTCCTAGAACCCGTAAGCTTTAAGAGGAAAGGGCTGAGTAGTGGATGAGGGTTTTGGAATTGGGATAGAATCCACCCATTTACCTGTTAGCAAGGGTGAGAAAAGTACACCTAGCTAACTGCATTTCCTGCTTCTACAGTGAAATGGAGAGAGGGAAACAAAATTAATACAAACTCAGACTTTCACACATGTGCCTTCTGAATATCTACATCATATGGATGTACAATTGTACTTTATAATGTCCACCACCTTCAAAGAACAAAGTGACAAACGAAAGTCAAATACTAGTTTCATCCACAGACAATGGTTCCAAACATCGGTTTCGTATTGGATTTTGGTCCTTTCAAAATAAGAAGTATATTAAATATTGGTGGAAATAGCAGTGAAAACATGATAAAACATGAAAGTTCACTAAAAACTTTGATATTCAATTTGAACCTCTATGATATGTTAAAGTGTGCAACAATACACATCTTTATGTCTTTAAATTCATTGTTTAAACATATAATAAGGAAATATAATATATATACCAAATAAGCCATTATGGAATATAAAAAAGGTTGATGAATTAGTGAATAGAATTCACATATTAACATTCTAAGTATCATAATGTAAGTTGTTAATGTAAATAGAGTGCTAAAACAAGAAGAGTTTTGAAAGTTAATACGACATATTTGAAGTCACAAAATATAGGATTTTTACTCTGTTTCCACTGACATGGACCGATATATCACCAACATAGCATCAACATTGATCGAAATACACTGACATGGCATCGACATGGACCAACATGGCACCGACATGGCGTATTTCTTGAATTACAGTTGAATATTGTGTTTGGGAGTTGGGTTTTTGACATGTGTCAGTGCAATTTTGCCAACATGTGTCAAAATTTGATACTATGCTACAAACACAACTAGGTTGATATTCGAATGGGGAAGTGTCAAATGTGTGTTATTAGTGGCAATGAGTGGAATTGTGGATGCTTGTAACGAAATTGTTGTGTCGTCACTGGCAATGAGTGTGTGTATCGTCTATCCACATGACTCCCTATTATCTTAAGTAAAAGATCAACCTCATGATCACTAGGTCTTTTAGTGTTTCCTTTGTATTGTGTTTCTACAAACATCTGGAAGTGTTTGTTCTACTTGTTAAAATGTATTAGTATGTCAAATAAACACTCTCACAGAGAAGAGATAAGATTTTCCCTTTAAACATATTATGTACCAAATCAATTAAAAGAATGCATAATTAAAGCACAGAACTTCTGATGATAAAAGATATATTTCAAATAGATGATTCAATAAATTAATCATATTTCAAAAAGATGATTTGTTAAATTAATCTTTTGATTAACAATCACCACCATCAGTTTAATGATATACCTAGTCTAGTCTAGTTAAAGTTCAAACTACTACTCCATCTACTAATTGAAACATTAAGATAATAATTATCAAATTACACATAAAGAATGTCTGAGTTTGTCTATATAGTAAATGTAGAATATTCTTTGCAATCTCATAGCTAACAAAAACAAATCATTTGGACAAATTTTATGTTTCAAAAGTCATTACTAGATGACTAACAATTTAATCAGTTTAGGACACATTCCCGAAAAGAGTGAGAAATCTAAAGAAGGAAGGTGAAGAACATGGCACAGTACACAAAAAACCCTCAATAATGATCTAATTCAACAAAATCTACAAGGTAAAATCCAAACTCCCAACAAAACACAACTTGGATTACAAGTTCAAGGTGTAACATTGAATGAGAAGTCCAGAAATCCAAGCCGAAACTTAGTTAGAAAAATGGAGGAATCAATAGCTTGCTTGACAGAGAAAACACATTCTAAGATTTCTCTGCCCTATTGCCCCTTTATATATATATATATATAAAGCATAGGAAGAGTGGCAAATGGTGTAGGGAGGACTCCAACGCACACTCTTCCCTTCTCCACGGAGTGGCAAGGGATGCATGTACACCTTTGTCAAGAGTCAACACAAGAATCGGAAAGGCAATAAGCATTGCCACCTGATGCGTGGAACAACAAAGATGAATTAAAGTAGGTTAAAATATATAAAGACGAAATGTTATAAAATCCAAAACCACTCCATTCTCTGTCCAACAATTCTAGAAGCAAAACAATCTGCCTTTACTTATACAAGTCCTCAAAGCATCTAGATTTAATTTCAGCTTATATAAATGCTTGGCAGACTTAATGGCATATAATTATCACATCATCTACCAAATATAAAATGATTTCACATAGAAGTTAGATTGAGAGTTGAGACAAGAGTCATAGTGCTGCTTTTCATGAAATTTCCTAAAGATTACTCATTTAGCTTTCTCTACCATCTCACTTGCTGTAAGATTTCAAAAAATATCAATATTTTTTCCATTTTATGGTCTATTTGGTAACGATTATTAAAACCAAGTTATGAAAAAAAGACACTTATTCCTAAAATGCTGAACCAAACAATTTTTTTCCATAAACGTTACCAAACGCTACCTTAGTACCATTAGTCCCAATTCATGCTACAGTAAAATTACCAGATGCAATCAAATTTCCACAACCGATACATATAAACAATCTACACATCAAACAGATATAATGCCATTACAAAACATGATTATCAAAACTCACAGAACCAGAACCCTTGTTCCTACGCTTGCGCTTCTTCTTCCTCGACGCCCCCTCAGCACCTGCACACAAAACCAAACTCTATCACAAAATCGAAAGCTCTCAGCTCACAGAACCAAAAAAAAACACCTTGACTCGAACCGCAAAGGGGGAGAAGAAGCAACACCTTTCTCGTCCTTAGACCGAGAGCTCTTGTGGTGGTGGGACTTATGGCTGCTACTCTTCCTCTTCTTCTTATCCTCTCTCTTCTCCTCCTTCCTCCAACTCCTCTTTTCCTTTTCCTCACTCTTCCTTCTCCCATCATCCCCCTCTACCAAACAAAAAGGGAATGAGGCCACAAGAAAGCTAGAGATCGTCAACAGGTAGAGATCGGGAGATGAGTACCTCTGGAATCGGGAGGAGGGGAGCTCCGCCTCTTCCTCGACCTCTTCCGACCGACGTCGTCGCTGCCTCCGCTGCCCATCTCTTCTTCCTCTCTTCTCCCGTCGGAGATGCGGGTGGGGAGGGAAGAACGAGGGCTCTCGCCGCTGCCGATGGTAGTTGTCACCGGATCCGGGTAAACGGGTAACAGTTCACTGCATTGGTAGCGGTTCTTTTATGGTTTATATCTGGGGCAATTTTTATAGGAAATTTTCCGGCGTTTTACCTATAAAACTGAATTAATTAATAAGGAAAATGGGGGGGAAATAACAGAAAACTGGAAAAATATTTAAAAAAAACATAAAAATCTAATAATAGAAAATAAATTAAAACTGAGAAAAAAAGAAATTAAAAAATTGGATTGTGGGCACTAGATGTTCCATTGGGGTGTAGATCGTCTTAGATAAGCTCATAAACCCCCAATTTTTATATAAAACTGCAAGTTTAGAGATCTCTTAACATTTGAATGTAATGTGGCACCTTGTAAGGTTTGACATAAATTTTAAATAATAATGTGTTGTCTATTTTACAATTAACATTGTTAATTTTAATAAAAAAGATCAAATTACCTATAGAGTTTATTTTCCAAAAAAAATCTTTTTTACTTAATCAATAATTACCATGGAATTTTCTATAAATATTTTTTTAATTTACTCTTTAAGAAGAGAAGATGAAGAAGAGATGAGAAACAGAATACATGGAGTATTCATTAAAAAATGAGGAAACCACAATATTAACAAAAGACTTGCTGAATAGAGGTAATTTAAGAATAAGTTTTATGGGTAATTGATCCTTCTTATACTAAATTTAGTGGTTTTAACTTTTAACCATAAAACTAACGGAAGGGGAGATGTCACAATGCATTTAAATGTCAAGGTTTTTTTTAAAACTCAGGCAAACCTTAAGGATTCACATGACATTTGCATTGTATCTATTTATCTATCCGATTTATACTACTTTAAAAAATAAGTTTTTTAAGTCCCTTATAATGTTGTCACTTGTCATGGTAATTCCTCTTGTCCTCTTTCGATGTAGAATAAGAAAAGAAAGAATAAATAGAAAATAGTATTAGTATTCTAATAGTATTGTCATCCTGTTTAGAAGTGATTGCTAGTTTCAAGTAAATAAGTGTGTATAAGCGAACTTCTGTGTATAATTTTCATCTATAAAATGGACAATAATAGCTAAGTATCTTGTTTTAGTCCTACCCTCTCAAATATCAAAAGTGTAAGCTATAAAAGTATTAATAATATCCATATGTTTAATTAAATTTTGTTGTGAAATATTAAATTGATTTATAGTACAATATCTAGTTGTATTTTCTAAAAACATTTTTGTATTATAGGCAATAAGCTTGGGAAATATACTCTTGCTAGTATGGATTATTATCAAAATTAATAGGTAAATTATTTACGATAATAAATCTGACATCCATTTCCCTAGCTTTTGTATTATTATAAGGCCAATTAGTTATTCCAACATTTGGGTTAATTTGAAGTTGGATTTGATAGGTAGTATTAGATGATTTTTTTATTTATTCTCTCTTGTCATGTAACTCTATATCTAAGTAAATGATCATTGCCACCAAAAGACTTACATGAGAAGTCTGCCTTATATTGCTTGCAAAATGCTCATCCTAAACCACTCTTTTCTTATTCTTTTTCACATTGATGTAGTAATAATTTCATACTTCAGCTCTTCTTTTTCCTTTTTTTGAAGTAGATCCATTATGACAATCAATTAATTCCATCATTGGGGTTGGTGATGATAGTTGGTTGGCATCAACGATGTCAGAGAAATCAATGACATTAGGAAATTCTTCTTGAAGATCAAGATTTTTTAGATCATCAGCAATCCTTCCTCATTTTACCCTTGATCATGATGCCATTGAGACTTGAGAGAGTTGAGAACTTAAGAATTGAGAGTTGGACATGGGAGAGAAGAGAGTGTTGAGAGAGAAGAGAGAGTTATAGTTATGGTGTGGTGAAATGGGAGGAGATGGATGCTATTTATAGGAATTTTGGGCTCAAAATAGACCTAAGTGTAAATATATTTTTTGGGATTTTACTATTTTTTTAAAAATTAAGGACTAATATGTAATTTTTTTTCAAAATATAAGACCTTAAATAGAATTTTATAAAAGGATAGACTCTTTTATATAAATAAAAGAAAATACAAGAACTAAAATGCATTTTTTCCTAAAACCACACTACCCTTTGTGCAATGGCTAACACAGTCATGCATGTGCCTGTAACACCCATAAAATTTATTTTTGTAATTATTTACATTTTATGAATTTTTTTTCCTAGACGGGTGTTACAGTTCTGAGGTCCGTTGTGTGGTTTTGGGCTTTTGGGCTTGAGCCTCGTGGGTCGGGTTCTATTTGCGTGTCCCTGTGCGTGGTTGGCACTGTGTCTTGTGGCACTGTGCGTGTGGGGCTCGAGTGTGGGGTCCACGCCGTGGACCGATTGCTGTGGCTGGCGATTGGGCGAAGTAGCTGATGTGCTCGTGCGGTGTGCCGGTGGCTAAGACGTGCAGGTGAGCACGCTCTCAACTACTACGTGCACATGCTTTATAAGCCGCACCACACTCCCCTACCGCTCGTCATCGTCTTCTCCTTCTTTCTTCTTCTTTTTTCCTCCTCCTCGAGCACGCTTCTCCTCTTCCCCACCTTCCCTTCCCTTCCTCCCCACTCCTCCTTCTCCACCCCCTTCTCCTTTCCCCCATCCTCCCCTACCTCCTCTGTTCCCTTCTTTCGAACATCGACGAAGAGAGAGAGATAGAGAGGGAGAGAAGAAGAGGCACTGTGGTGGCTCGTGGTGGTGCGTGGAGCTCAAGTGGAGAACTCTCGTGGTCGTGGTGTGGCTGTGGTCGTGTAGGGTCGCCGATGTTCGCTTGTGTCGGTCGGAGATCGCCGGAGCTCATTTTCAGGTACGCATCTCCACACTTTGTAATAAAGAGCATGAAAATGGTAGAAATGCCTAGGATGTATGTAATCTAGGTTAAATTTAATGTTTTAGAATTTTTGAGAATTTATTATGGCATTTATGGATATTTATGGCGGTTGGTGTGTTTTGGGTCGTTTTGATCCTTCTGCCTTTGCGATTTTATATCTTGATGCATGGTGAATGGATTTTGGTTTTGTTTATGTGGATTTGGAGTAGACTTAAGGATCTACATCTTATGTTTTATGTAAGATTTTTGGTATTTGTTTAGGGGATCCGATCAGAGGTCCCAGTTGGGGCGATTTCGGACTGTAGGGTTTGGGTCGTTTTCTATTTTTCGCAGAATTTGGTATACCGAATCATTTCGGTATGTCGTTTTTCTGTCAGATTAGGTCCTCTGGTAGAAATTTGGTTGTTTGATTTCCGACGGTCGTCCGAATCAAGAGATTTCGGTCAACCAAATCATTTTCGGCATACCAATTTTTGCTTAAGTGTTGACCGTTGACTTGATTCAGTCGATTGATTCAGATTGGTTTACCGAACTAGGGTTTTTCAGCATACCAAATCTGTTTTCGGTACGCCAAATCTGAGCCCAAATGTGTTTATAAAATGTATTTTCCGAGGACTTTCTGGATTACTGTGTTTTGCCCCATTGATAGGGATTGTGGGCCATCAGTGGTGGTTCCTGAGATCCCTAATGCGCCATTTTGCCGAGGTTTTGGAAGAATTTTCAAAGATATGAAAATAGTTTTGGAAAATAGATTTCAAAGAAATAGTTGGCTTGTTTTGGAAAATGTTTTTCTGGTTTTCTGTGTGAGGGTTGAGACAGTGTGGGACCGTATCGTCGGGACCAGGGAATGTGACGACATTCTCGGGTGATTGGGCGTGACTCCCTAGTTGAGGTCGGGGGCCGAGATACCTAAGGTTGAGGGGCGTCAGGTCCTGGAAGTATGAGACTCCTTGACTGTCGTCTCAAGGCTAAGGTTGTGGTCCGCGAGTTGAGGTGTCTTGTGGCATGACAGGGAGGTATAATACTCCTGCTATCGCTGTGAGCACTGAGGCTCGGGTGTCGTCGAGTGTAGAGGTATGACACTCTCTCTTGAGCACCGTGTGGAGGACGCTATGAGGAGGCGTATCCTATGGTGGTCAGTGTTGGAAAAATCTATTAATACGTTTTGATGATAACAAATGAAAAGTGATTAAATGTTAAATAATCACTTAAGAAAATATGACAAGTAGTTATTAAAGCAAAATATTCAATTATATATACTTGTGGACTTACATGCCTTGATAGA
>JAMKQA010079421.1:0-11780 GCA_024699735.1 Posidonia australis
CCTGATTCGGTATACCGAAATAATTCGGTTTGCCGAAAAGTATATAAGCTACAAAAAGGACTTTAAACTGCATATTAATCCAATCATATGAATATTGCATATATATGACTAATGTGCCTTTGAAAAATGATTTTTATATTCAGTACTTGAGTATATCAGATTTGCTTAAGTGAATAGTCATTTGTTATCATCAAAATGTACTTAAAGATTTTTCCAACACAACGGTCTTCCCTTCCAACGACGACAACCACTTCTCTCTCTCTCTCCCTCTCTTTTTCTCTAGTTTCTTGGTTTTGGCTCTCCCTTTCTCTCGGTCTACCACCCTCCTTGCCTTCCTTTTCTTCTCCATTTTAAGCCGTTGCCTCTGTGTCGCCTTCCTTCGACGACAATCACCAGAGATCTTGGCAAATTCGAGATGCATCATGGTGGAAGGCTATGGAGCGTTGTCGCAAGCACAGTGAAGGGCGGTGGAGGCTGTGTAGCACTGTGTTGAGTTGACTCAGCTCTTGATCTGACCCCACTCTGTCCCACAGGCACACATGTGGCATGCACCGATCCAGAATACCACATAGTAGGGGAAAATACTAGAGATAACACTACTTAAATGAGGGCTCAATACCAATATCTTATTGTTAAGCTAATCATCCAGATTACATTAACTTAATTACATTCATTCTAGATAATCTAGGCTCAAATATTACATCTAGGCTCTCAAGAGGGATCTCGTTGTGGTCAACAAATCAGACTTTTGTTGGGACGATGACTCGGATGTTCGAGCGATGTTGGTGGCTATGTTCCAAGAAGAGGATGAAGAGGCCAATAATAGGGTTCAGGACGACAAGAATGACTCGATGGAGATTCTCACTGGTAGTGGTAGCAAAAGTGGAGTTGATGGGGATGTGGTTAATGTAGGTATTGGTGAAGGTCACATAGAACCAGATGAGGTGGAATGCTTTCCGAATGATAAAGGTAATGTTGTAGGTGGTGGTATGGATATGGGGGTGCATGAGCTTGAGGTTCATGTGAATAATGGTGGAGAGGAATCCTTGTTTACATCTAATGATATGGTGATTGGTGAAGGGCTGGGCATTGTGATCAAGCACCGGCCTGGGAGGCCTAGGAAGCAAATTTCATTGTCATCTGATGGCCAGGCTAGCCATTCTGAGGGTCTTTGTTTGGTACAAAGCAAGGGAAGAAGGGATGACCCAATCACACGTAGTAAGTCTTTCTTTGGCATTTGTAATTCCTCTGATATTTTGTCCAATGAAGATGATCATATGGAATGCTAGGGGGGTCGACAATTGTCCCACCATAAGAAGGTTGAAGTATCTTACTAAAACTAATAAACTACTATGGTGGCTATTCTGGAACCTATGATTCAAGTGGAAAGAGGTAATGATCACAAGGGTGCTCTTGGGTTTGATAATTTTGTTGCTAATGAGGAGGGTATGACTAAAATATGGGTGTTTAGTGGGATGTCTTTATTGTTGGAAGTTGTTGATAATTTTGAACAAGCTCTTACTATTTCAATCTATGGCAATGAGGTTGGTAGTAGAATTTGTGTTACCTTTGTGTATGCTAGTTGTGATGGTCATCGCTGTCTATGGGAGTACTTAGTCTCTGTACATCAGAGGAATCTTAATATGCCTTGGTGTGTGGTAGGCGATTTCAATTCAATGCTATCTATGTCAGAAAAGAAGGGAGGTAGGTTGCCAAGGCAACTTTATATTGATGACTTTATGGAATGCTTGTCTACTTGTATACTCTATGATGTAGGTTTTGTTGGGTCCTCTTACACTTGGTGTAATAATCAGCATGGGGACAACATAATCTTGGCTAGACTTGACAAATGTTTATTGAATGGCCATTGTCAGAATTTCTAGGTCAAAGTTACTCACCTTGCTCGTGTAAACTCTGATCACTCACCTTTGTTAATTGGTGTCTCTATGGTTCAGGATTTTGGTCCATGCCCATTCAAATTCTTGGATGTGTGGTTGGAAGATGCTTCTTGCCTTTAGCTTATCAAGTAGTCTTGGGAGTAGCCAGTGATTGAAGAGGGTGATATGACTTTTCGTTGGTTTCTAAAAATGAATTGACTTAAAAGTGCATTGAGAATATGGAACAAGGATCACTTTGGGAATATTTTTGAAAATGTCAAGAAGGCAGAGGAAAATATGGCAAGTGTTCAGGATCTTCTTGATGATAGATTCAATGAAGATCACTTGTAGCAAGTGGCTGAGGCTCAGTAGAATCTTGACAGAGTGCTTAGGCAGGAGGAGAAATTCTGGTACCAAAAGTCACATTACAAATGGCTCAGGGATGGGGATAGGAACACTTCTTTTTTCCAAAATATGGTGAAGCAATGTAGGCACCAAAGTTTTATTCAATCCATTAAGGGATCTAATGACGACTAGATTCATGATATTAAAGGTATTCAAGATGCTGGTGTCAATTTTTTCCAGGAATTATTCAAGTCTGAAGGAAATTTGGTGGATGAATCCTTCTAGAGTATATACCTGCAATGATTTCTGAGGAGGATCGTTTGTCTCTTACGAGGATGCCAGATATGGAGGAGATTTATGCTACACTCTAGTCCATGCCTTTTGAGGTAGTAGTGGGGCCTGATGGTTTTCCATTATCTTTCTTCTAAGCAGCTTGGGACATAGTTAAGGATGATTTATTTGCCTTGGTCACGTACTTTTTTGTGGGGGGTCTTATGCACAAAAGTGTCATAGCCTCCATGATTTGCTTGATTCCTAAGGTGGAGAATCCAGTTAGTTTTGCTCAATTTTGTCTAGTTAGTGTCGGGAATATTGCTTCAAAGGTATGATCTAAGATTCTGAACAATCGGCTAGTTTCTTGGCTTCCTTAATTAATTAGTGTAAAGTAGGCAAGATTAGTGAAGGGCAGAGATATTTTTTATCATATTCAACTTGCTCAAGAACTTATTGTATATATTGACAAGAGATGTAGAGGAGGCAATATCATCTTCAAGCTTGATATGTTAAAAGCATATGACAAGATGGAGGGGTCCTTCTAGCTTAATGTGCTTCAAAAATTTGGCTTCTCATAGAGGTTTGTGGGTCTTGTTGGGTGCACACTTTCCAATAACTAGTTCACTATTATTATCAATGGGAAGCAGTCTGGTTTTGTAAATCTTCTAGAGGACTAAAACAAAGAGATCCTCTATCTCCAGCCTTATTTATTCTTGCTTTGGAGGTATTCAGTCGAGGGATTTCTTCTTTATTCAATCATGGGTTGTGCTAGAGATATCACACGTCTGTTAGAGGTTTTGCTCCTACTCATTTATTCTTTGTAGATGATGCATTATTGTTTTGTAAAGTAGATGGTCCTTCAATGTCAAATTTGATAGATTTTATTGAAAGATAAGAGGCTTCCTCTGGTCAAAGGATGGGGAGAAACAAGTGTAGCTATTACTAGCATCAATCGACTGATAGCAATGGATTACTAGAACGTCGTATAGGTTTTTCTAAGAGATCCTGGCCGTTGATATACTTAGGAGCACTGATTGCTGCTGGACGTCTTAAGGGGATTTATTTCAAGCCTCTAGTTAAGAAAATTCGGAAACGCATTGATTGGTGGTGTTCCAAATTTTTGAACATGGCTGGCAGGTTAGTCTTGGTGAAAAGTGTGCTTTTGTCCATTCCTATAAACATCTGAAAAATTCCTGGTCATGTGATGGATGAGATTGATCGATTGATTTATAATTTTTGGTAGGGCTATAAGGATGGTAGAAAACTTTATCATTGGTTAAATGGGTGTATTACATGAGATCTTTGAATGAGATGGGGTTAGGCATTCGTAAATTTGCTGATGTATATCTTCAGTTCAAAATAAAAAATTGCTGGAAGCTTCTTCGTAAAGAATCCTTGTGGAGTATTTTCTGTACAACAAAATATTAGACTTCTCTGAGAGGATGGTATGCTCAAACTCCTACTTTTGCTTTTGTTCATTGGAAGCCTCTTATGTCTGTCAAGCCATGGGTTATTTCTCAATCTTGTTGGCTTATTAATAAAGGAGATAGTTCTTTTTGGATGGGCAATTGGTATGCTAATGGTATTCTTTTTAATCATTTGGAGCATCGTCCTTTTACTAATCTAAATGCCAAGGTTGTAGACGTCTTTTACAATAGGGACCTATTTGTTGACCAAGTCGGTGGAGATGAGGAGAGGGTGTTCAATATGTGGTGTGTTTTGATGGAGCTTGATGTTGATTGGCATAGCACTAAAGATAGGCTTATTTGGATGCCAACAACTGATGGGAGATTTACAATCAAGAGTAAGTGGCAAACTATCAATACTAATGGTATGATGGTTGGTAAGAAAAAGTGGATTTGGTCTATTTTGTTACCCCCCAAGATGTCTCTGTTTTTGTGGAGAATTTGTTGGAAGACTGTTGCAGTTGATGTTAATATTTAGAATAATGCTGTTCACATAGCCTCAAACTGCAATTGTTGTGTTCATTTTTAGGTGGAAACTATGGATCACCTTCTTTTAAATGGGGAGTTAGCTATGGAATTTTGGAAATTCTTTGCTTCTACTTTTCATATGTAGGTTCATGAGGACGTCACATCCACTATTCTTGCATGGCATAATTATGCAAGGCAATCCTCACTCAAACACACACTTATTGGAATTTTGCCAGGCTTCATTTGTTGTCATACATGGAAGGAACATTACAATAGGAGATTTTCTGGAATCTATCGTAGTTGGAAGCAGATCTCGGCTGTCATCATTGCTGAATGCAATCTTATGTTGGGGGAGAAGAAATTCATGTGGTTGGGTGGGCATGCCAAAGATCTACAACACATCGGGTTTTTGCTTCCTATTTTGTTGGAGGATCATTGCATTATTGTTAGATGGCTTCCTTAGAGATATGGGCTCAAAGCTAACGTGGATGGGTCTTCTACAACGTCTGGTGTAGGAGGAGGGGGCCTAGTAAGGGATGCAAGTGGACGTGTTCAAGTGGTTCTTATGCTACAAAAGAAGATTGATGTCAACTAGAAATGTAATATCTAGTGGTGCAAGATTTTGAGTAGATTTTGCTTCACTATTTCTCATTGCTATTGAGAAGGGAATGGAGCAACTGATTTCTTGGCAAGGGAGGGTAGCAGACACCAAAGAAATGTTGAGTATCAAAGCTTCATAGAGTTACCCTGGGAGCTTAGGGGGTATATGCAATCCTGATAGATGGGGGTACCTAGTTTGCGAAATAGGAAGAGAACATGTTAATCTTTTTCTCCTCTTCTTTTTCCCCAAGGGCATGGATTTTTGGAGAGGAGTTTTTTTAGACTAATAGGACTGGTGATTATTGGATCCATATCCTCATGACGCGGTGTATCATTATTTTGTACTCTTGCAATTTAAATAAATAAAATTCTTATTGCCCAACAAAAAAAACCAAAAGCTATTAAAAATTCAGTAGATGAAAAATATTTGTTATTTAAAAAAAAAGGTAAGTGCAATATAGAAAAATAGTAAGTAGGTATAATAGATAGGACAAAAATTAGGAGTGTTTGTAACACCTGTAAATTTATTTTGTAATTATTTACATTTTTAATGAATTTATTCTTAGGCAGGTGTTACTATTCCTAAGGCCCATTGTGTGAAATTGTGGTTTGGGCATTAGGCCTGATGCGTCAGCTTTTATTTGTGTGTTCCTATGCGTGGTTCGCAGTATACGTGTGGCATTGTGCTTATGGGCCCGTGTGTGCGTCCATGTGGAGCCCACGTTTGTGGGCCAGTTGGTGAGGCTTGCAGTTGGCCTCGTGCTGGGAGTGAGTGGTTAAAGTGTGTGGTTCTGCTGATTGTTGCGGGCATGCATGGATGTTTGGTTAGCCGCATGCTTACCTTCCCAGTCGCATGGATACTTAAGGATGGGAGCCATGCAACGAACCCACCACACTCTCCTTCCTCCTCAAGTTTCCTCCTCCCCTCCTCTTCCCCACGACCATTGGCACCCTCCCCCACCTCACCTCTACCCTCCCCACCCCTCTCCTTCCCTCACCCACCCACTCTCCCTCCCTCGTCTTTCTTTTCCCCTCACACATTCTCTCTCCCCTATTTGCTTTCGCTAATGGTGCCGTGAAGAAGTAGAGGATGGCGGCAGCTTGAGGCAGATTGTGGCGGTGAGTGGAGCTCTGGTGCAGTGTCCTTGAGGTCGTGGAATGGCTGAGGATGCTTGGGGTCGTTGGAGTTGGTTGGAGATTGGAGTGGCTCGCTGGAGTGCATTTTCAAGTACGCACCTCACCCTTGTGTTGTAAAAAGCATGAAAATGGTAGAAAATGATAGGATTACACGAAATCTAGGTAAATTTACATTCCTAGAATTTATTGTGAATTTAAGATGATTTATGGTGGAATTTATGGCCATTAATGGCGTTAGGTGGTTTTGGGTCGTTTTTGACCCCCATGGCTTCCCAAATTTATTTCTCCTTGCATGATGAATGGATTTTGGTTTTGTTTATGTGGATTTGGAGTAGACTCAAGAATCTACAATATATGTTTTAGTTGGATTTTGTGGTGCTTGTTTTGAGGGTCCATCCCTTGGTCCCATTTTGACAGATTTTACAGGCTGTGGTTGGTTGCTATTTTTTCCTTTTGCAGAAAACGACATACTGAAATGATTTGGTATGCCATTTTCTTGTTAGTTTGGTGCTCCTAGTGTAGGTTCGATCAACTGAACCAAATTGAACTACCAAATCAGGGATTTTTGGTTGATCGATTTGGTTTTCAGTATTCCATTCCATACCTCGAGTGTTGACCTATACCCAGTTCAGGTGACCAATCCTTTTCGGTCGACCTGATCAGGGAATTTTGGTATTCTGCTTTCAAAATGGTCTACGAATTCAGGCCCCAGCTACCGTTATGAAAATGATTTTTGGTGGATTTCCGAATTGTTTTGTTTTACCCATTTGAGATGGGATCATGGGCCATCAATGATGGCCTTATGGGACACTTGATGTGCCGTTTTGTTGAGGTTTTTGATTGAGTTTCCAAAGATATAAAATGGTTTCAAAATGGTTTTCAAAAAGATGAGTTGGCCCATTATGGAAAATGATTCTCTTGGTTTTCTGTGTGCGAGCAGAGACACCGTGGGATCGTGTAGTCGGGACTAGGGAATGTGACGACATTCTTGGGTGGTCAGGCACGTCTCCCTGGTTGAGGTCGGGGACCGAGAGACCAAGGCGAGTGTTCATCGGGTCTTGAAGGTAGGGCACTCCCTGACTGTCGTTCGTAGGGCCGAGGTTGAGGTCTACGAGTTGAGGTGTCTTGTAACTTGACAGGAAGGTATGACACTCCTATTGTCGTTGTGAGCACTAAGGCTCTGGTGTTGTCGGGTGTGGAGGTATGATACTCCCTCCTGAGCATCATGTGGAGGACACCGTGAATAGTTGTACCTTGTGGTGGCCAGTGCGGGTGAGACACGTGCCCCGTAGCTGGTAGTGTCTTGAGATACAAGACTGCCTTCCCAGAGAGGGTTGGCCTTGTAAGGGTTCTCCAGGTGGGAGAATCACAAGACAGTGATCGCTCCTACACAGGGTAGCGTCACCGTGGTAGTGCAGTGCACCTTGGTGACTACATGTGGCCAGAGTTGATAGCTTCACACTGGGCGTCTCGACTCACTGTGTGTAGTTTTGGCCATTGAGGGCCCTATTTGTGGCTTTGGGCTGGTAGAGCCCTGTTTGCTGTTTTGGTAGGTGTGGGCCGCATTTGCTGTGGTTTTCGGCCTATTGGGCCTGGTTAGTCTGTTTTGGTGATTTTGGAGAAAATGAATTGCGAAATGATTTTAAAGGAAAATTAATATAGATTTGTTTTTCATTGTTTCTCGTGGGGTGCATGTTGGGTGACTTTTGTCACTCACGTTTTCTTCATGGTTTGGGTTGCAGGTGCAGGCAAGCAGATGGGTTCTTATCATAGTGCACATAGTCTGGAGTCTTGTCACCGCACACACAGGTTCCTAGTAGATGATATAACTGTTTAGCTTTTAATTTCCTATAATTTAATATGTTTTAATTTATTATGGAAGTTGGAGTGTTATAGATTTAGTATTAGAGCTCTTGGTTCACTAGGTTGCACTAACTTAGGGTGTCTGGTCATGAGATTCCATAGGTTTCGCATGCATGGTAGAGTCTTCACCTGATTTTCTTCAAGGTTTTCTTATTGCGATTTTATTTGTGGTGCAAGTGTTTTGCCTCTCTCCTTGCAGGATGCCTCCTCGTGGGCATAAGGGTAAGGCCTCCATTGAGGAATCTGAGCCTTTAGAGGATGTGGGCAGGTGGAAGGCAGTTCGTGCCGAATTACGGAGCTTGGCACATGAGATCACCCATGCTTTCAGTAAGAGTAGTACTTATGAGTTGTCAGGTGACCCGTGGCTGAGCTAATTCACGAAACTTCGTCCGCCGTCCTTTAAAGGCAAGGTTGGTGCTGAGGAAAGTGAAGCCTAGCTGGAGAAGGTGGTGAAGATGCTGGAGAGCATGGTGTACCGAGAGCAGCATTGGGTGCGGCTGGTGACTTATCTGCTAGATGGTGAGATAGATAAGTGGTGGAAGTCTGTGAGGTGGTTAAAGTTTCCAGACTCAGTAACTGTTAGCATCCAATGGAAGGATTTCAAGGTGTCCTTCTATAACAAGTATTTCCCTACTCATGTGAACGAGCAACTTTGCCTAGATTTCCAGAGTTTAGAGCAGGGCATGATGTCAGTGCTCGAGTATGAGATTGAGTTCGCCCGACTGGAACGTTTTGCTCCCGCTTATGAGTCTGAGGAGGAGCGGGCGTACCGATTTTTGGATGGTTTGAACCCAGGACTACGAGTGAAGGTGATGGGCTATCGGTGTCTAACTATGGAGGACATGGTTGAGATGGCGTATCGCTTCGAGGCAAGGCATCAAAAGTATCTGGTGAGCCGTCCCAAAGGGAAGGGTATGTCCTCTTTTACCTCCCAATTCTCTTTCTCCGGTCCTCCAAGTGCTAGTAGTTCAGGTAGTCCTAAGAAGAAATAGAAGAGGAGGTCCAATGTTTTCTCTACAGGCCGATGGAGCTTTACTAGGAGTAGCGAAGCTAGTATTAGTCAGACAGGATCCAACGCTCCCGATGGGAACCAGTGTTTCAATTGTGGTGAGGTGGGCCACATTACTACACATTGTCCCTAACCTAGGTGGACTTCCACCCTAATGGTGTGCTACAACTGCAAAAAGGCAGGACATGTCAAGTGACTCTGTCCAAAATTGCCTAAGAAGGCAGGAAGCACACCATAATAGTCGACTAGGGGACAGGTGTTTACCGTAGCACCTCCAGGCACGAGAACCTTGGGAGATGTAGTTGAGGGTAAGGATGACTAGTTGATATTGCGACCCTCTATGATTGTTGTAATATCTTTGTAACTTGGACATCTGCCTGATTGTATGGAAGTGGTCTTATTGTTTTGCTTGGCAATCAGGTTCTTTTATTATGGCCAGTCGGATGGCCAAAGTGTTGTTTGACTCAGGGAGTTCTTTCTCCTTTGTCTCTGAGTCTTTTGTGACAGAGTTGGGAGAGAGACCAATTGGGCTAGCCTTTCATCTCAGCGTGGTAATGCTGTTGGGGGAGCACAATTTGGCATGGAAGTATCTACGGTCTATCAACTTGATGCTAAACGACAGAGAGTTCGACGCCAACCTGATCGTGATGGACATGCAGGAGTACGATGTGATACTCGACATGGATTGATTGGCGTAGCAGTTCACTTTGATCAAATGTGCTTGGAGGAGAGTTTATTTTGGGTCTCCTGAGGATAGGTCCTTTTTTGTGCAAGGTGGGTGTCAAGGTGAGCCTCAGCTCGTCATTTCGGCTATAAAGGCTTATAACTCTTTGGTCAAGGTTTGCATGGGGTATCTAGCCAGTATAGTTACCTCTGCTTCTCCTGAGTTGGGTGCTCACAACATCTCTGTGGTGTGTGAATATCCCAACATTTCCCCTAATGATTTATTAGGTATGCCACCTCACAGGAAAGTAGAGTTCTCGATCGATCTGATTCCTAGTTCTGGTGTTGTGTCGAAGCCTCCCTATGGCATGACGCCAGTGGAGTTGCGAGAGCTCAAGACTCAGTTGCAGGAGTTGCTGGACAAGGGATTTATCCAGTCGAGTGTGTCTCTGTGGAGAGCACCTGTCTTGTTCATCCATAAGAAGGATGGTTTGCTCTGGTTATGTATAAATTATTGAATGCTAAACCAAATCACAGTGAAGAACAAGAATCCCCTACCCTGCATTGATGACCTATTCGACTAGTTGCAATCTGCATTCGTTTTCTTGAAGGTTGACCTGAGGTCACGATATCACCAGTTGAGGGTACAATACTCAGATATTTAGAAGACTGCTTTCCAGACATGGTACGAGCATTACGAGTTCACAGTCATGCCTTTCAACTTGACTAATGTTCCGGCTACATTTATGGATTTGATGAATAAGATTTTTAGCCCTTTTCTACACTAGTTCGTTGTGGTTTTTGTTGATGACGTATTGGTCTACTCCCTTGATGTGGAGACTCATGCCAAATTGTCCAAGTGTGAGTTCTAGCTGAGTGAAGTTATGTTCCTTGGTCATTTGATTTTTGGAGAAGGCATTAGAGTGGATCCAGCCAAGGTAGAGGCGATGAGCAATTGAGAATGACCCAAGACTATGATAGAGATCAGGAGTTTCTTGGGTCTGGCGGGCTTTTATAGGAGGTTTATTCGAGATTTCTCCTCCATAGCCGTGCCTCTGACAGAGTTGACCAGGAAGGGAGTTCCATTCTATTGGGACCAGAATTGTGAGGCGTGTTTCCAAGAGCTGAAGTCTTGTTTTGTTTCTACCCCTGTGCTGACTCTACCTTCTGGAAGAGCTCACTTCACTATGTATAGTGACACTAGTGGTATTGGGTTGGGGTGTATTCTGATGCAACATGGCAATCTTATTGTATATGCTTTGCATCAGCTAAAGAATCATGAGAAGAATTACCCGACCCACAATTTTGAGATGGCTACCATAGTGTTCGTTCTCAAGCTTTGGCAACACTATCTATATGGGAAGCAATTTGAGGTCTTCACAGATCATTAGAGCCTGGAGTATATCTTCACTCAGAGAGACCTCAACCTGAGGTAGTGCCGGTGGGTGGAGTATTTGAAGGACTATGATTTTAGTCTGTCGTACCACCTTGGGAAGGCCAATGTGGTCATCGATGCCTTGAGTCGGCGTACGCACGTGTTGGCAAGCCTGATGGTCAAGGAGTGGACCATGCTGGAGGATCTAGTGAGCTGCAAGTTGAAGCGGTAAGCTCGAGGAACGATTGGTGCTTGGGTGGCCAAACTGTTTGTTTGCCCCAAGCTGATAGAGTTTATTGCCGCTTGTCAGTAGCTAGATCCATTTGTTTAGGCTGTGTTTAGGAAGCTGCAGGTTGGTGAAGAGCCTCATTTCTCTGTTAGGGCATATGGAGAGCTATGATATGATATGCATCAATACGTGCCCAAGCACGAGGAGGCCAGGCAAAGGTTGCTTGATGAAGCCCATCGATTTAGGTACACTATTCACCCCAGGAGTACGAAGATGTACCAAGACTTGAATCAGAATTTTTTGTGACCTGACATGAAAAGGGATGTTGCTGACTGTAGACACCTCGATTTTGAGGTGACCCAGGAATGGGAGTCCCTATGTTGCTTTGGATGTGATCAGCCCTTAAACCGAGCCCCAAACCCATTAGCCAGAGCCCAAATCAGATATTTGTGAGCAGGGCTGGCGCACCAACTTG
>JAMKQA010079422.1:0-10789 GCA_024699735.1 Posidonia australis
GGTCCCCCTTATGTAATTTTTGCCATGTTAGTATAGAGCATAATAATCACTTGTTCCTTAATTGTTCTTATGTCAGGAAAGTTTGGGATTTTTTTCTTACTTCACCTTTATACCCTGGATACTTATCTGTGACAGACATTTTTCTTTCTGTCCCAAACCTTAAATTCTACTTGCCATATACTGGGTGGATTATGTTGGTTCAAGTCATCCTCTGGTTGATTTGGAAAGAAAGGAACCAAAGGATTTTCAGAAATTCTTGTTGTGCTGCATTTGATGTAATCTGTGACATTATTTATTTTATGAACCTTTGGATAGATAATCTTGTGGCAGGTTTTGAAAAGGATGAGATGAGGACCTTCAAGTCAGCCATTGCTGCCCAACCTAACTCATCCAACCTCTCCATCCCTTCTTCCTCCAGGTTGCCCCCAGGAGTCGAATCTTTGTCCCTTGCTGACCCTGGAAGAGGCTCTGCGCCACCTGAGGGCCTCTGAGGCTCTTTTCTTAAGTTGCAGTTCTGTCTGCTGGTGGTGTAATTTTTGAACACTCCTTTTTGGACTGATTGCCTCTACTGCTGTAATATTAATACAATACTATGTTTTTCTTACCGGGCATTTCAAGCCGATGAAATACATATTAAACTTTTACCAAAAAAAAAAAGAATGTTAAGTATACTATTCCTTTCATGTCATCTTTCTTCCACTAGAATGCATGTCTTCTTTTCTTTTCTTTTTTTCATCCTATAATAGATAATTTTAATTTTAATTAACGTATTATACAAATAAGACACATTATATTACAAATTTACATGTCAATATAGGTACTTAAAAAACTTCTTTCCTTTGTAGTTAGGTTTGAAGGAGACAAAGATGGCACAAGGTTTCTTACAAAAGCAAATGGAAGTAGAAGAGACTCATGGAGAAAGAAAGCCAACTTGAATAGTTCATCTTCAAGGAAGTTATGATTTGTGGGAAGGAAAGAGGAGAAATAAAGAAGATCATGTGTGGTAGTTGGTAAAAAGAAAAAAAGAAGTAGAAATAAGGTAGTAGTAGTTTATGTGACGTAGAAGGTATTTAAGCAAAGCTACGAAGGCTTCTAATTCTTATTGAATTAGGTTGGATTTGGGATTTAGGTTGGGACTGGATTGTTGTCAACCGTGATTCTTCTATTAAACTAGAGTTGGCAATTCTAGATTCGGCACTCATACCTAACACAATGTGACATGGAAAAATGGATTCATCTTAAATGTATGTGAGTCATAATTCACAAATGGTTCTTTCTAATCAACCCATCTAACATATGTATTTGATTTGGGTTGGGCGTTTTATAAACACCTAATATTTATAATTTTAAAGATAAAAAATATTTATAAATTTTAAAGATTTTATTTTTTATTTTTTTCTCGTAAAATAGGTAATGTCTGTCAATACTTGTTATACTCTTTTTTGCCATTTAATTTTTTTTTAATGGGATAGACATCAAAATCCAAAAAACTAAAAAGTAAAATTGTAGAATCTTAAACATTTAAAAAAAAAAAAACCCCTAAAAAAAATTAAAATCTAATTAGTTTTTACTCTCTTTTATTTAATGCCTTACAGTCAACTCCTCCAACTGGTCGTCCATTGTGCTTTCACTCTTGGTGACATCAACCCACCTCTGGGAGGGGCTCCATTGGAAGGGTCACAATGGCGACGCCCAACTTCTTCTTCAGATGATGGAGGTGGTGAAACTGCTGTCTGCCTTCCTCGTATGCGAGGAAAAAAGTAAGCTCGGCCAACATTCCAGAAATTCTTCAGCGTCAAACGACACCCCAACTCCTGCATGGGTTAGCGGGTCAACACATGTAAGGATGGGTTGGCCCAACTCCCTTTTGACACGTCACACGTTTTAACACTTCTTGCCAAACAACGTAAAACCCATTATTTTCCTTCTTTTTTTTATTTTTTCCTTGCAATTTGGTTATTTATTATTATCCAACAAACGTAGATGCATTAACGGAACCAAGTCGAAGAGTTGATTTTATTTGGTAATTAATTCCATCGTTCTTGCTTGTCGACAAGAAGCAAACGAATCTTCTCAAGGAAATAAATAGGGTTGGGAAATTGAACTTCCAGAACATTTTTTCGTCGATTGATTGGCAAGAAGTCCAGAATAGGACTTCTTTAAGTTCTTGAAAATATGCATGACTTCATTTCTTTGACTTCGATACGAAGTTGCGTTGTGTTCCCACAAAATACCAAATTATTAGTATTTGACAATTTGCATATCAACATATTTATTTTAATTATAAATTAGTTATGTGAATTTATTTTGATAATTTTTTTTATAATAATTACTATCTAATTATTTGAATAGAGTTTGACTCTAGACTCCATCGCAATGTCTTTTATTCTTGTGCCAGCTTCAAACAACAAAAAATCTTTACTTCTAATCTCTCAAATTTATTTACTCTTAATCTCTCTATTTTTGGGTTTTGAGTTTTTAAGGTTTTTTTTATTATTAATTTTTTTTATACATTATAATAGAATATCAATATTATGAAAATATAGGAAGTCATGATTATATCCTTATCCAAGAGTCAGATCAACCTTAAACCACAACACCACAAAATACAATCTAAATGCACTAAAAAAACTTAGGAAACAAAGTTCATAAGTTTGGGAACATATAAATTTAGACTCTACTAATTAAAATAAATGTTATTATAATTATTGTGATACAAGATACACTTGTGGTAGGGGTGGGGGTGTAGGTCATATTTCTAGGCATTTAACAAAATATATATCTGTCCATAATAAATATGATAATATATATTTAAGATAATTCAAATTGCACATAAATTTTAGTGGAATAGTAAACTGGGAAAATATTGCAGAAGAAAAAAAAGAAGGTTTAACAAAATTTATATTACAAGATGAACAATTAATTAATTTTTCTGAAAATAAAAGATTTGAAAGCTGTGTACAAAATTATTTTAATTCATAATTTACATGTCATTCTAAAAATTCTATTAAAAATATAATTTATAAAATATTTAAAAAAGATAACGAATCTTTAATTGAAATGTGTTATAATTTATTATGTAAAATATCATTAACTTATGATGTTTGGACAGGTTCTAATAATTTTCCTTATGTTTAACTACACATTGGATAGTCATAGAATAGAATTTATAAAAAAGATTAATTAATTTTAAACTTTTTGATCATCCACATATTGGACAAGCAATAGCAAATATTATAGAAGCATCACTAAAGAATTTAAAATATATAATAAAATTAATACAATATTTTTTGATAATGCTTCTAATAATAATGTTGTAATAGGAATATTAAAAATAAATTTAAAACCACTATTAAATGGTGATTTATTTCATTGTAAATGTTGTCACATTTTAAATTTAATTATACAAGAATGTATTGATTGCATTAAGCCTTATAAAGAATGTATAAGAGTAGCTATTTTATTTATTCAAGCATCACTTAAAAGATTACAAGAATTTAGATATTTATGTGTAGAACAAGGTTTAAAATCTAAAAAATTTAAAGTAGATATTCAACATAGATGGAATTCAACATTTGATATATTAACTTCATGTTTATCTTATAGTAACATAATTACAGTATATTATAATTTATGATCTAATTATTTATTAAATGATAAAAATTGGAATAATACTAACATAATTCATACATTTTTAGAACTATTTTATACTGTAACTAATCAATCATCTAGTCAATATTATTTTACTAGTTCTCCAGTTTTAGTTAATTTATTTAATATTAAAAATATTTTTCAACAATATAGAAACTTCAGGAGTTTTGAAAGTATTATTGAAGTGATGGAAGAAAAATATAATAGTTATTAGAATGAGCCTTCAATGTGGGTATGTTTAACATTAATCATGGATTCTAGGTATAAATTAGTTAATAGTATAGTACTTATAAATGATATTTTTAGTAATATGAATGAACATTAAAAATAGATGAATTTAACAATAAAATTAAGGAAACTTTATATGTATTATTTGAAAAATATTTTACAAATTATGGTGAAAGTAGTTCTAGTATTTATACATCTAATTTTATAGGAACACATATTACTACTACTAGTAGTAGTAGTAATTCATTTTTGAGTAGATTAAATAAGAAATAAAAAGAAAATACGTAAAATTAACAACTAATAATGAATTAGAAAATTATTTATAATGTGAGTTTCCTTTTAGTGATATTGAAATGAATAATTTAGATGTATTAAAGTGGTAGTATAGTACTGTACTTAGGTTTCCTACAGTTTTTAGAATAGTTAAAGATTTATTAAGGATTCTAACGTTTACTGTAGCGTCCGTATTTTCTGTAGCTAAAGTGTTTTATGTGATAGAATGTGTAAATTATCAAAAACAAATCTGTAGAAACCTCCATATGCTTGAAAGATTTGTACAATGTAGTTAATCGTCTGCAAAACTTAAATTTAAACGACGAATCAAAGAATAATGAGATATAAACTTCAACGAAGATGAGAGGTTCTACTAATGATTAAAGAATATGAATAGATTTTTTTTATAAAATTTTTAATTTATATTAATGTAATAATTGTAAATGTAAAATTGTAAAATTTTGAATATCTTATGTATTTTTCAAATTTTTTTATGTATACATCAATTATTTAATAATAAATAATTTTTTTTAATTAAAAAACTCAACAAACCGACCCAACCCATGGTCTGGTTCAATGGTAGGTCGTAGACCATGTTGAGTCGAGATATTGTAAAACACGGTTCAGCCCGAATCAACCTATTTATTTAGGTAGGCAACCTCGCTTGGTCGTATGGGCCTGTTGTGTCTGACCTAATCTGTCCTGATTTACATGTTTGCTTACAACCAATGCTAATAGTGCTTTCAAAAACCTACTTTCGTGGATTAAAAAATATTCTCAAGCATGCATTGAACTATTTCAGAGTGTTTTAAATCAAGTGAAACATTCATCAACAATATCCACGTTGTGGCCATTGATAAAAAAGCCTAATGACTCGACGTTGCTGTTGCCCATTGCGCGATCTGCCCCACGATCGATCTTGTGTCGACTCCCCGTCTCTCCTCCGTCGGGCCACTCAGTTTGGCTGGCGCTCCTTCAAGGCTAGGCTACTGGAGGATGAGGACTTCTCCCCTTTGACTGTCTTGCCTCCCTCTAGGCGAGTATCTCGTTTGAAATGCTCTAATCTTCATCCCTCCTCGATGGAGGGCTTGCAGGTATGCAGCTTCGGTGAAGTCTCTTCACCACATGCTACTTCCTCCTGTCCCCTTCTAGGGGGACCCTTCTAGGCCGATTCTGGGGGATCTAGCAGTAGATCCCCATCGGAGGCTTATGTGAGGGGTCGTTGTTTTTCAGTTGAGGTCGTTCTAGGATCATTTCCCGAAGCAAAGTTTAATCTGGTCGACCTACTAGTTTTATTCCTATCTACTTACAATGGTTAAATATGTTATCTAATTTTTGTTACTGGATGATTGGTTGCTTGGGAAATTTTTTTTCAGTCGTTGCATTGTTTGTAATTATTCTTCTTGTGATGCTTGTCTAGAGAAATCAAATAATACTAGCATGGTTTGTGGTTTATTGAGGGCTTCGACTTCGGACGCTTTCGATCCTAGTCTTACTGGATTTTTCTCCTCTTCTGTTGATCCCATTTGGATCCCTTATTCACCGACTCTGGCTTCTCTTCCGCCAGTCAGCGACTGTTTCGTCGTTGGTCTGGCTATCTCCTGTGGACGTTGTCTTAGAGGCTCTGACAGTTTGGTGCACATTAATGATGCTTTAGGTTCTGTGTGGAATTATATAAGGTTTTATCCGCCTAATAAAGCCAATCTTAATGTTAATAATGATTGTGTTTCTAATACATTTCATAATGAAGCATTAATAGATATTAATGACATGATAAATAATGACATTTTTTGTAATGACGCCTCGATTGCCGCCAATGAGTATGCCACCTTATACATTGATAGAAATTCTTTAATAAATTAATCCAACCCTCTCTCCTATATTGAGAGAGACTCTTCGACTCTCTCTCTGCCCATTTCTCTAGAAAAGTCGTCTTTTCCCTCTAACAACGAGATTTTCTTTGACAATGAGATATACTCTACTTCTCTCTCATGTGTGGGTTCCCGCTTTATCCCACTAGCTTCTCCAACCAAACCCCCTCTGCTCTCTCACAAAACTTTGGTTCCCTCTACTTCGGAGCTCACTACTAAAGCCCTGTTACTTGACAATCCAGAGGGGAATTGGGAAGTAGTTTCCCGTAGAAAAGTCTCTAATCCATTGGTAAGCTTTTGTCGCTCTCAAGGAAGGTACTTCTCCTATGGCCTTCGGGGCCATTCGAAGAAATACTGCAAGTTTACTGGATCCTGTTTCAAGTGTAAGTTCTTTACTCATTCTGTTGCCATCTGTAGATTTTTCAGGAACCTTTGAGAATGGCGGGACAATCTCCTCATAAACCCATAGTCATCCCCCCCTCTGATGCTGTATGTAATTAGTTGTCCTTTCTTTCTTCTTGTGCGATAGTAACGACACACTCCTCCCATCTTAACAAGGTCATTCTTGAGGACCATATACGGGCTAACTGGCCAACTCCTGTCTCGGTGGAGGTTATTGATTTCTCTCCTGAGAAATATCTTCTTAAGTTCCCATCTGCCCTATCTCGGAATGAAACATTGAACCTTTATGCCTCCTCCCTGCAAAACCTCCCCGCCTCTTATATCCCCTAGTCTGTTAATTCAAATGGAGTCTTCACGGTCAGGAAAGGAGTATGGATTAGGATAGAGGGAATCCTACATCATTCTTGGAACATTGATGTTTTCTACTTTTTGGTCTCAAAATTTGCTAAGATATTGGAGCTAGACATCACTATTGATAGGTACAAGTTCTTAGGATATGCTAGAGTTCAAATTTTTGTTCGCCCTGGACTGGAAATCCCTGATAAATGTTTTTATACTTATGGTAGGATTGTATATTCTGTCAAGTTTAGGCACAACTAGGACATTTGTCCCCCCTTCTACTGCATCATCTGCCTCTCTACCTCCATGGCCCATAAATTCTAATTCCTCTTCTTCTGTAGCTAGTGGGCTTAATCCTAATCGTAAATCTTTTAAAACTAATAAGGGTTGGAGAGGTGGTAAAGGGGGCAAAGGAACTCAAGCACAATCCCAACTCTCCCTGTCCAATCTGTCAACTCTTTTGGGATCCTCCCTACCCCCTCTAAGTTTGATTCTGGGAAAACTCAACAACCCTCGACTTCCTCTAGGGTTATTCCCATCACATCCTTCAAACAAACTTTTGTGGATGGTGGGGGGGTTATGGACACTACCAAGTATGTGGAAGCTGAAATTTCTACAAGAAACATCACACTGGCCAAATTAAAAAAGATCCTTGTAGTTTTTGACTGCTTGGAGGAAGACAATCTTGGATATCTCAGCCAGCCACACCTGTGCATGCACCAGGTAATCAGTACGAATCAACTTTTACATCTACTAAATCATGTATATCTACTAGCTCTCTTCAAAATGAACTTTCTTACTCTAATTCTGGTTCTGGTGACTTTGTTAATAACACAAATAGTACTTTATTAAATGATGCTCTGCTTTGAGAATCTTATAAGCAATTTCAGTCATTTTGCAATAATATTGGCATTAAACTGGACTTTATCTTTGATGTTAAGAGATTTTACAATGACGTTAGAGCAAATCAGGGGTAATCACCTATTAATCTAGGAGAAAATAACTCTTTGGTGGAAAATTTTGCTTCTCTACGTTTCTCTAATATTTCTTAATGATTTTTGCTACATAGAATATAAGAGGTTTGGGTCATAGTGGGAAAAGAAGGGCAATAAGAAATTCAATTAGGATAAGCAAATGCGACATTATTATTATTAGTGAGACTAAGAAAGAAGAATTCACCCCTTCAACACTTAGATCCTTGGGTGGAGGTAGAATCTCCCAATGGTTTTGCCTTCCTTCTTTGGGGGTATCTGGAGGCATCCTTATAGGATGGAATGATGGCTTATTTGAGTCTGTTGATACTATTCAAGCTTCTTATAGTTTATCTATTAAATTTAAATCACATGATAATGGTTTAGTTTGGTGGCTTACTGGTGTTTATGGACTTTGTGAACTTAAACTAAAATTTGCCTTTTTATCTGAGTTGAAATTTTTTAGCAGAAATGTTAATGAAAATTGGATAATTGGGGGAGACTTTAATATTGTTAGATTCTCTTATGAGTACTCCTCTAAAGTTTGTATCACTGCTCAGATGTCTACATTGAATGAAGTTATAGAATCTAACCATTTAGTGGATTTTCCTCTCAATAATTGTCAATTTACATGGTCTAACTTTCTATCTCCACCCACAATGGTTAAGTTAGACAGGTTTATTGTCAGTTCTGATTGGTCTTCCTTCTTTCCTGATACTTTGTGCGTTGGAAACGCAAGGGTGGTATCTGACCACATACCAATTATATTAGATACCAAACCATGTGATTGGGGGCCCTCTCCTTTTAAATTTTATAAATCCAGGTTGCATATTCTTGGTTTTAGAGAAATGGTAGGAGAATATTGGTTAAAAAATGATCGTACCTATACACTCTCCACCCCCTGTTGCTTGTTTAGCACATAAGCTTAAGAATCTTAAGATTCACATTAAGAAGTGGATTATTCCAATTAGAGAGGAAACAAAAAATAGACTTGCATCAATTAAGGCTCAAATCTCTAAGATTGATCTTATGGCAAAGTCACTCCTATTAGACAAGGATATGTGGGATCTCAAGAATATCTTAGATCTGAGCACTACAACTTTCCATTGGAGCAAGAAACATATTAGAGACAAAATTCTAGAATCTAATAGCTTAAAGAGAGAGATTTGAACACAACCTTTTTTCATAATATAGTTAGGTGTCGCAGGAGGGTAAACACTTTGACCTCTCTTATGGTTAACGACATTCTCATGCAATCTCTTGTAACAATAGCTTGTGAAGTGGAAAGTCACTTCACAAAGCTATTTAATAAAAACTATCAACATATTGGAGAACTTGATTGGGATTTCCTACTCCCTAGGAAAATAATTTACTTAGACATGCTGGAGGTACCATTCAGCTTAGAATAAATTAAAAGAAGTGTCTTTAGTCTTCTAAGTGACAAATCTCCTAGGTCGGATGGATTTCCTCTTATCTTCTTCCAATAATTTTAGGAAAACTTAAAGCAAGATATCTTTGAGTTGTTCAAAAGCTTCTATGAATCCTAGGATGCAGAATTTTTGAAATCCATCAATCAGACCTTCATTGCTCTTATTCCCAAAAAAGAAGGAGCGTAGTGTATTAAAGATTTTAGACCAATTAGCCTTCTTAATAGCTCATATAAGATTATTACAAAGTGTTTAGCCACCAGATTTACTCCTATCCTCAATGAAATCATAGATAACTCCCAATGTGCTTTTCTAGCAGGGAGATACATTGGAGATTATTTTTTAGTTACTCAAGAGACCTTGAATTATATGAAGACTACCTATTTATCAGGTTTCATTCTTAAAATGGACTATGAAAAGGCTTTTTATATTGTTAATTGGGACTTCCTTCTCAAGGCTCTCATGGTAATAGGATGTGGACCTAAATAGGTCTCTTAGGTCAAAATGTCCATTTGCACAGCCAAATTTTCAGTATTAATTAATGACTCACTAAAAGGTCTTTCCAAGGCAACTAATGGACTTCACCAAGGAGACCCTTTATCCCCATTACTATTCATAGTGATCACCCATATTCTAAATAGAATGCTGGCTGCAGCTTCAAGTAATAATGTCACACCCCAAATTTTCCATAATAAATTAAACAAATTAAATTACGGGAAAATTAAAGCTAAACAATAAATATCAAACTACCAAGAACCTGTATGTGTGGCTAGGGGTCTCCGATCTATATGCACTACGCTAAATCAATCGCATGTCTGCACCTGCAAACCAAAACCACAAGGAAAACACATGAGTGACCAAAGCTACCTAGTACGCACCCCACGAAAACTGCGGAAAACAAAACCATAATCTACTTTCCTTTTAAACTCATTTCGCAAACCATTTTCTCAAAACATCAGAAATCAGGCCCACACTGGCCAAAACAACAAACCAAGGCTCTACTAGCCCAAAGCCACAAACAAAGGCCCTCAATGGCTAAAACCACACACAGTGAGTTGGGAAGCCCGGCACCATGCAACCTAACTTTGGCCACAAGCAGTCCACTGAAGAGCCACCAACGACGTCTGCACTGCCACGACGTGCCACCCTGTGCAGGAGTCGTGTCGTCTGACGATTCTCTCTCCTAGAAAACTCTCACAAAGCCAACCCCTCCCTGGGAAGGATGTCCTGTCTCTCAGGACGCTACCAGCTATAGGGCACGTGTCCCACCCGCACTGGCCACCACAGGATACGCCTCCTCACGGCGTCCTCCACACACGGTGCTCAGGAGGGAGTATCAAACCCCCACACCCGACAATACCCGAGTCTCAGTGCTCACAGCGACAGCAAGAGTATCATACCTCCCCGTCATGCCACAAGACACCTCAACCCGTGGACCATAACCCTAGTCTTGAGACGACAGTCAAGGAGTCTCATACCTTCAGGACCTAACTGTTAGAAATATTACATGAATTTTGATGATTATTTACTTGTGCATATTTTTCATAAATATTATAACTTGAAAAAGATATAAGTGCCTTATCTTGAAATCAAAAAGGACATACCAACATCAAGAGTGACAGATCAG
>JAMKQA010079423.1:0-10460 GCA_024699735.1 Posidonia australis
ATTTGGTGCGCCCAGCTAAGTCACAGATTTCTGGGTTCTGGCTTGCTAATAGGCTTGGGGCTAGGTTTAATGGCTGATCACATCCAAAGCAACATAAGAACTCTCATTCCTGGGTTACCTCAAAATCGGGGTGTCTACAAATACCATGCCTTCAAAACCTTTTTTTCTTTTCCTTTTTGAAACCACACTAATTCTTTTTAAAATCTTTTATGCACACTTGAAATGGCCACACTCACTATGTCAAGCCCACAACCACACAAGATGATCCCACGCACTCTCGACGCAAACCAGAAAACCAATGGTGCCTAAATGTTTAACATTGCACACAATACAACCACAACAACTACAAAACACAAACCACAGAGCCTCAATCCCACACAACACAATCCTCCTCTAGACTAGAACAACAAGAGCAAGGCCATGGAGGCACTACTCCAGAACACAACACCACACAAGTGCAACACCACGGTCTTCTCTAGACCAGAGTCTGATTGCTGGAACTAGGGCTCAGCAAAACCAGAAGCAAATATCACAAGAAAACACCACAACACATTGTACTACCTAGCGTTAAGTAGTCAACACTAGCCACAAGAAGTTCACGTAGGAGCGACCACAATATCTACACTACCACGGACTCACCACCTAGGGAGCAGTGAGCTGGTCCCACAGTCCAACCACACAGAATGGACTGCTCACAACGCCACTTACACGGGAAGGTTGTCCACTATCTAGACGTCACCAGTCAATGAGGCACGTGCTTTACCCAACCTGGCTTCCACAAGGTCTACCCACTTGGTGTCCTAGCTTGGTGCCCAAACCCTTGAGGCTCCTTAACCTCAAGCTTTGGCAGCACCTAATGTCTCAACACCTAGCATGCCCAAGTGTGACACTTGGACTTGATTATCCATTTTCGATCATAAACCATGTAATTAATTGTAATATTGTATAAATAGTTTATTAATAGATAATTTGTTGTTTCTTGTGAGTGTAAGGGTTTGGTTGGCTTTTTGTGCACCTATTTGCATTATGGGACCAATGTGGAGTCTGGTTTGAGGATGCACAGTCGCCTCGATGTGTGTGTCCGTCTTTTCCCTTTTCTTTCTTTCTTTTCTCTCTCTCCCTCACAAGCTCTCACCATCTTCGTCCTCTTTCTCCTTCTTCCCTCCGACCCATGCCACCATAGGAACATTCGAGCCTCCCCATCCCCTTCGACGTGAGGGCGATGAGATGGGTAGGTGGCGTGATGTGGGGAGGAGGAGGAGATAAAGAAGGACGGAGACGAGCAGAAGAGGAGCCGGAACTGAGAGAGAAAGAAGGAGAGGAGTGGTGTGTGAGCTGGAGGAGGAGAGCCCTGTTCACGTGGTTCATCGGTGGAGAAAGCTTAGTTGGGGCGAGGAGAGGTTCGTTGGAGTGTGGGGAAGGTCGTCGAAGTGCCACCTGAGGTACACGACCCTCTTCCTCTCTCGATTCCACGTTTTCAGTTTAACATGTTAAATTCATGAAAAATGAGAATAAATGCATGTAAAATCGTAGAAAATAGTAGAATGAATGAGAATGTGATGGATAGCATGAATATGTAGATATCATGCTGTTAGGATGAAAATTGGTGGATTTATGCGAGTTTTAGTGATGCATGCTACAGTGTTTCAAATCGAGCTCCATGCCTTTATGATTTTCGTATGGCTTGCATAATGAATGGATCTGTGAATGGCTTGAGGGGTCTTGAAGTAGAGTCAAAGGTCTACACCCCATGATTTATCCATTTTTTATAATGCATGTTTGAGTGGTCCGTCGGAGGCTCCCATTTCAGGCGAAGGATGGGTTTGTAAATAGGGGAGGAGTTCTGGACACGGGCAATTAAGCATGCTGAATTGGGTTCGGTCTGCCAAATTCCTATCAAATTAAACCAGAATACCTAGTTTTGGCATACCAAAATCACTCGATCGACGAAAACAGGGAGTTTTGGTATACCGAACCAGGTTTTTGGTCTGTAGATTTTGCCCTAGTCCTAATATATTAATGAAAATAGAAAATGGAGATTTAATGGTTTAAAATATATAATGAGCATGTGTTTAGGTTGTCTCCTCCATGTAAATGTCATGGAGGAATATGGAACCCAATTAAGTAAATTTGGGAAATGGTTTGTGATTTGAAACCCTAAGAATGAATAAAAGTGATTAATGTGTGGTTTTATGTAATTTAGGGCATGAGAACCATTTTATGATTTTACAATATGGTTTTTCATGAATTGAGTTGGAACCCTAGTAGAGGGTCATGTGTTGCATGGAAAAGATTCCTGCAATGAAAAGAATGAAATGGAAATGGTTTTAAAAAGGAAAATTCAAGAGTTTTGAAAATAAAACACTAATAATGTGTTGTGGAATCACGAGGGTTGGTGTTAGCAATATGGTAGGAGAACGATATTCCAAGGAAACCAATTGTCAGATATGACCGTGGTTGCCAATGTGGCACCACGAGTGGATGGTGTTGACAAATTGAAAAAATAATCAATTGTCAGACACGACTGTGGTCACCAATGTTTGTGATGGTGTAGGCTGAGCCTGGGTTATTGAACCTAGTTGTTCGGGTCACCGATGGAATGTCAGATAAAGACGTATCCCCATGCATATATGAAAAGAAATTAAGTCCAGTCGGCAGTGCAGGGAGGTAGGGGAAATGGTGTCCTTACCTACTACTTGTATGCTTGGTTACCCCTGATCAAGGTAACAACAATAAAGAAAAGTGGAAATGAATAAGAAAAATGTCGGATTTGTGAAAACGGAAAGATATGGTTTGGCTAGGATTGGATTGATAATTGGTCCTAAAATCCTAGAAATAAATAAGAATTGTGTTTTAACTATTTACCAGCCAGTGTATGTGGTTTTGGTTTTGAACCCTGTGAGGTATTGTGTTTTAGGCTAGACCTAATCGAGAATGCGGTTTTCTCGAGATATGAGAATGGTTTTAAAAATATATAAAGGAAAGAGACAACTTTTGAAAATGGTTTTGGTTTTGGGAAGGAATCCCAAGCATTGAAAAGAAAGATGAGTTTTGAGAAAGACTATGGTTTTGGAAACAAAATTCCAAATGTTTCAAAAAGAAAAGGAAATGTGAGTTTTCAAAAGAGTATAGTCTTGGAGTCCCATGTGATTTCAAAGGAAAAGAGGGAATGATGTTTTAAAATGGATTTTCAAAAGAAAACCAAGTTTTATAAATTAAAAGTTGTGTTTTTAGTAATTTTGTCAGATTTTGTTGTATGTTTTTGGAGCCCGTATTAAGTGACTTAGATGTCACTCATGCGTTCTTTGGTTGGTTTTTAGGTGTAGTCAAGTTCCAGTGTCGGAGTAGGAGCTTTTAACCACACATCATTTCCTGGAGGTGAGCCATAGTTATTGTTGTCTAATTATTGCTGTAATTGGTGTAATTTTGCTTATGATACTGTGATCTTGATAACGTGCCCGGGATCGACGTGTTACACTATGGTATCACGTCTAGCTACACGGGAGTCTCATACATCCCAAGTCTACTGCACTGTGGCACTAAGTCCCAAATTTCCCATAACAATTTAAAACGAATTAAATTATAGGAAATTAAGAGCTAAACAAAAAATATCAACTACCAGAAACCTATGTGTGCAGCTATGAGACTCCAAACCATATGCACTATGCTAAACCCAATGCATGTCTGCAGCTGCAACCCAAAAACATGAGGAAAGTGTGAGTGACAAAAGTCATCGAACATGCACCCCACGAAAACGACAGAACATAAAAATATAATTAATTTTCCTTTGAATTCATTTCACAAATCATTTCATTAAAATCCCACGAACTAGGCCCACACCAGCCAAAACAACAAATAGGGCCTCACCAATCCAGAACTACAAGCATGGCCCTCAATGGCCAAAACAACACACAGTGAGTCGAGAAGCCTGGCACCCTACAACCAACTCTGGCCTCAAGCAGCCACCGAAGTGCACTGCACTGCCACGACGTGCCACCCTGTGTAGGAGCCATGTCATCCCGCGATTCTCCCTACCTGGAGAATCCTCACAAAGACAACCCTCCCTGGGAAGGCAGTCCTGTCTCTCAAGACCCTACCAACTACAGGGCACGTGTCCCAACCGCACTGGCCACCATAGGGTACATGTCCTCACGACGTCCTTCACATGGTGCTCAGGAGAGAGTGTCATACCTCCACATCCAACGACACCCGAGCCTCAATGCTCACAGCGATAGTAGGAGTATCATACCTCCCCATCTTGCCATAAGACACCTCAACCCGGAAACCACAACCCTATCCTTGAGACGACAGTTAGAGAGTTTCATACCACCAAGATCCGACGACCCTTAGCCTCAGGTATCTCGGCCCCCGACCTCAACCAAGGAGACGCACCTGACCACCCAAGAATGTTGTCACATTCCCTAGTCCTGACGACACGGTCCCATAGTGTCTTGGCCTGCACACTGAAAATCAGGAAAACCATTTTCCAAAACGGACCAACCATCTCTTTGAAACCATTTTATACCTTTGGAAATTCCTTCAAAACCTCGGCAAAATGGCACATCAGGTGTCCCATGGAACCAACATTGAGGGCCCCACAACCCATCTCAAATGGACAAACAAACCAATCTAAGAAACCCACGTAAATCAGATTTTATAAAACATTTGGGCCCTGATTTGGCATGCCGAAAAACAGGTTTGGTATGCCAAATTTTCCTAGTTCGACCGATCAGAGAGATTCGACAGACCGAATCGATCGGAAGACCAAAACTGATACAAAAATTGACATGCCAAAAAGATTCAGTATTCCAAAAATTACTGATTCGGTATGCTATTTCCACTTCAGTATGCTGAATCCTACAATTCCAGAAAAACGGTCCAAAACTCAAACCGTCGAAATAACCCAAAGTGGGTCCTATGATCGAACCCTCAAAACAAGTACCAAAAATCACACATAAAACATAAGATGTAGACCCTTGAGTCCACTCCAAAACCCAACAAACACAACCAAAACCCATTCACCATGCATCAAGATATAAATTCGCAAAGGTAGAAGGGTCAAAAAGACCCAAAACACAACAACTGCCATTAATATCCATAAATACCTCCATAAATTCTCATGAATTCACAATAAATTCTAGGAATATAAATTTACCTAGATTTCATGCATTCCTATCATTTTCTAACAATTTCATGCTTTCTATACATTGGTTGGAGGTGCGTACCTCCAACAAGCTCTCTGATGATCCAATCTGATCTCTGGCCAACTCCGGTGACTCCACGCGTCCACAGCCACTCCATGACCTCAAGGATGCCTCATCGATGCACCACACGTCGCCACACGCTGTTGTATGCCTTCACTTACTCTCGAGCACATCAAACAGGGGATAGACAAGGGATGAGGTGGGGAGTGACAGGAGAGGAAGAGTGGGTGGGGGAGGGATGGAGTGAGTGGGGATGGGTGAGTAGAGGGAGAGGAAGAGGAAAATGAGAGGAGGAAAGAAGAGGGAGGTGGCATGCACGGGAAGGGCTATTGGCGGAGCGGGAAAGAGGAGAGGAAGGAGTAGCTGGTCGTGCACCACGCACGCATGGGCTTATAAAGCCATGCAATGCAGTAGCTGGACGCATGCACATCTGTGCGTCTTGTTTACCCGCATCCCACACATGCACACCAAACCCACGCCACCAACTCACTCCCACCAACCGACCCACAAGCGCGGGCCCCACATAGACCCACACCCATGTCCACAAGCATAGTGCCAACCGCGCATAGGGACATGCAACCAAAAGCCGATCCACGAGGCCCAAGTCCAAAATTACAAAACCACATAAACGGGCCTCAGAACAGTAACACTCATCTAGGAACAAATTCATTAAAATGTAAATAGTTACACAAAGAATTTACTGGTGTTACACATAATAGTAGATGCTTCCTAGATAATAACTACTTAATTTGAGATTTAATCTTAAATGTTATGATTTTTATGTCTCGACATTGCTACTAGCAGCAACTAGTAGACGTGGTTTATTTTATTATCTTTTGATTGTCTTTCCTGTGTCGGGCAAAAAAAAATTGAATATCCCTTTTTGTCGCCTCATGTTGTGCCGACGAGATGAAATATTTGGCTTATCGCCACTCCCATAGGTAAGGAGGTGAAATATCTAAATTTATTTTTAAAATTTAATCTTGGATGTGTTATTGATATCTAAATAATTCCACTCATCCACCAATGAGATCTGATGCCCGAGAACTCTACAAATACCCCCCAGGTCTTGAGCTTTAGGGGAGGTTCTAGGGAGAGGGACGAGAGTCCTTTTGGAGAGAGGAATAGGGTTTTTTTAGTGAAGACGAGAGTGATCAGTGGTAAGAGAACTATATCTTGAGAGGCCGGACTCTATCCGATTCTAGTGAAAAAACCTTATTCTAGAGTGAAATGTGTGCTCAAAGTGCTATCTGTGCCTCCACTGCTCCATCCCACGTCATATCAAAGTGACAGTAAAGGGAGTAATAGTTCCTCTTATTCCTTTTTTTTATTCATCACATCATTTCCTTAGATAGGCATTACATTTGCATGCTGGAAACCACCACGGTTAGTGTCAATCACGTTTATTTATGTTTTTTTTATTGAAATCATTTACTATACCTAGACATACCTAGATCTATTTTGTTTGTTTTGAAGGAAAGGAGTACATCGCATAGCACAAGGACACCACTGGACACCATCCTACCACTGATGTAGTGAGCTGAGGACTCATATCACACTCTCGAGGACATCTTGTCAGCTAGCATCACTTAACAGACAAGTGGCAATCTCATCAGACGTTGACGTACGTGGAAGCATTAGTGCCTACTTCAACATCCCAAATTAGTATCCAAACAATTTGGCAATCATGGTAGGATTGGCTTTTGAGCCAACCCATCGTGCTATGTGAGAATGCCTTCCCTTACGATTTATTATTATTTTTATTTAGATCTAGGTATCATTTTAGGTCTAGAAGTCGTGTACATAAGATTTCATGACACCTAGACCCTTTATTGGGTTTTTTATTCTGACATTAGAAAGCCTTCACATCTCATTGCCTCTGCTTGAGGCACTAAGTCTCGTCGGCCTTAGGGGTGGCAACTCAAGTCAGCGTCCATAGTTTCAAGTGACCAGATCGGGCCTGTTTTTGACATCATGAACCTCCATATCTAGCTACCAGTTGTCACAACATCGAGTCACGTCACACTCATAGGAGATGACTCAATTCGACACCCATTGCATAAGTTACTTTATCTTGATTAGCACTTCACTTTAGATCATTTGGTTTTTTCCATTTGTTTGTGCTGTTTTCTTTCCTAGATCTACAATAGTAAAATATACATATATCCTGTCCATCTATTCCTTTTTAGTTTCTTAACGGCTTTTAGATTTTGTTTGATGCCCTCCATTAGGGTGGAAACTTTCTAATTGACATTACAATTAAAGTTCTCTAAGCCAATCTCTTTCTAGTTAGAACAATCAAGCTAAGTGAACTAGGCCAATGCCAGTCATTCTCCCATACTCCGTGTTTGATTGTGACTGTTAACTGAGAACTTAGGGTGTCCTAAGGCGATATTATTGACTCTATCTCTCTCCCTAAGTCAATAATATACCTTGGTAGATACTTGATACTCTATTATTGTTTGTTTATTCATTGCATTATGGTTTGTTAGGAAACAAACCTAAAGACAAAATCCTAGGTTGTGGGCCCCCTTATAGAGACAAACTCACTACTTAGGCTCTCTTAGTAGACCCTAGTGAAGGTAATAGAGTGGTACCAGAAGAGTGAAATCCTATTGTGTGACCCTTAGATCTCACGAAGTCAACCTTACCGAACCTTAGGAACCCTAATAGTTTAGAGCACGAAGGTTAATCAATCAAACAATTAATTATTTGAACAAGTAAAGTTGTTGTTCTGTTTGTAAACTTGCTTGTTTGATCAAACTTGTTTGAAGTGCAATCCATCAAGGATAGATTTTGACTACTAAAGGACAAGCACACTCGTTGCTTGTCAAACCGACGTCTTGTTCCATCACTGTTTGAGATGGCGACGAGCCCACTATCGTCGTTACCAATGAACTTAGGTAGATCACATCTTGGTGCCTTGTTTGTAGGGTAGTTTGTATTTGGTTGAAAGCACAAGTTACAGGAAAACTGAAGGGACAACGATAGGTTGTAGTTATTAATCATTTGCTCCTAAGAGTTGTAATTTCTTTTCTATTTCGTTGCAGCAAGTCTGTAATCTCTTTTCTTTCCAAAAACTTGTAATAGCTTAAGAAGTAGAGTCATAAATAGAGTCTGTAATCTTTCTTTTTTTTTAACTTATAATAGTTTAAGAAATAAATCTACAAAGGAGGCTGAACCATGTTATTAGGAGCGCATCATCTGTACGCTGACTATACCAACATGTCAGCCATATCCAACACATCCATTGCTGTAACCTCTACAACTCAGGCCAATAGTTCAATCAACCAACATGAGTTCCTCTTCAACACTCCAACGTCACACATAGAAGAACCAGACACCCCAAGGTTCATGTAGCAAAAGGCTCGCCATAAGTTCCCCCACGTATCAACAACATACAATTACTAATCTAAGGGCCCTACTCCTACTATTTATGCTCTGAATGATGCCAGAGGACAACATTTTGAAGAAGAAAGTGTGGGAGATGAAGCGTTGAGTCATTCCCAATTGTGGACTACCTCGTTTGAACTCATGCTCATAGGGGCAACCTCTCAAACAACACGATCAATGTCAGTTAATTCACACCAGTTAGTTGAGGGAGCCACCAATCAAGCACGGTAGTTCATGGCACAACACAACCCTTTAGGGATAGTTGGGAGTTCACAAATCCCACTCACACATGGACCTTCTCTCTTGAGCTTTCACCAAGGCCAATTAGTTGTACCTACACCACCTACCCTAGGAAACACCTACACTGTGCCACCAAGCCTGACCATAAATTTCCCCATCCAAGGCTCATTAACACCATACGCCACCACCTCGATCTACCTTTCCATTTAGCAAACCACACAATCACCACTCATCTACATTCCACCACACTACCAAGGGACACCCCAACCATCATTACCACTCTCAACTATGCATTCCTTTTATCTTCAACCTCAAGCCTCCCTATTCCCTCTATTGTACAATACCCCTCAACTATACCAATTCCAACAAACTTAGGGATACCAAGTCCATAAACAACTAGCCATCCTAGGTCTAGATATTAAAAGAATGATCTCAGAAGTACTAGCATAAGAAGGGGTCACTTCAAAGGCGTTGGTTGGCTTTGATACCTCTAAATTCCCTTAGTTTAGTCTACTGCCCGGGTTCAAGATGCCTAGGATGCAGAAGTGTGATGGGACTGTTGATCTAAGGAATCATTTAGCCACCTTCACTATGGATGCTCTGCATTACTGCTACGATCACGGGCTCACTATCTAGTTCTTTTTCATAACACTAGAGGAGGAGGCACTAAAATGGTTTGATACTTTCACAACACATGATCTCCAAGTCTTCAAAATGTTGGAGGAAAAGTTCTTGAACCAATATAGAGAGAGTGCATACTAGAAGCATTCATTCGCATAGCATACCATCATAAACATTGCATCTTTGCTAATTAGCTTGCTTTTGTGCATAGGGTTCTGATCTGTGAGGTTCCTTAGCTTGAGCTCCAGATCTTTCCTTTCCCTAGCTCTGTTTGCGACCCTACTTTCGATCGCATCCCCGAGTTATTTGTCACTTCTGACGATAGCTCGTCCTAGGACTCGTCCTGTTCATCCTAGCCGCAGCCCGATCCTCACTTGCTCGCGTTCTGCGATGGCCCAGTATGCCAGCGAGTCCCTTTCCCCTGCCGTCCAGGAGGACGTTCCTGCCTCCAGACACTCCTCCTTTGTGTCTGTCCTTGTCATTTCTGCCACCTTTTTTGCCTTTGCCTCTTGAGGTCCTCCGCCTCCTCACTTCCGCGTCCCAGTGGCATCACTACCTTCGGGGCCACCTACCTTGTCTTCTCCTGCTGTCGGGGCCACAGCAGTCGAGCCTGTCTCCCCCCAGGGCTATGTGTTTACTTGCCCTCCTCCTACTGCGGCTGTTTCAGTAGTAGCAACCCCCCAGTTCGGACAACTGGGATCCCAGCCTTTTACTTCTTCCTCTGTTTTGCTTCCGTCCGTTGGAGCCACCAGCAACGATCCCGTTACCGCACAGCTGCATCAGTTTTCGGCCCTTGCCCAGCAGCTGCAGGGATTGGCTCTGGCCCTCTAGCCCTTTTCTGTTTTGTCCTTCCCTGCTCCCGAGTTGCCTGTGCAACTGGCCTTAGGATCACAGTTTGCACCTGCTGCACTCCCAGCACAGCCGTCGCCATCCCTCGTCTCTCCGGCAGCAGGGATGTCGGCATTACCCTCTGTTTCACCAGCACAGCACCCACCACAGCAT
>JAMKQA010079425.1:0-13082 GCA_024699735.1 Posidonia australis
CAGACCGGCCAGCCTGCGGCGGCCCGCCGGATAGGCCCAGTCCGGCCCGCGCACAGCGCGAGAAATGGCCACCGACCCGTGGGCCCGGCCTGACTCGGCCTAGGGTCTGTTGCGCCCGGCCCGGCCCGGCCCGGTCCGGCCTGATTTCCATGTCTAGTCATATGTCCTGACATTTCGTTACCACCTTGTCAAACATACTGCCGTCTGTCGTGACTTCTGCTGCACGAAGCCAATTAATGGGCCGAAAGTTCAATGCATTAAATGCTTTATAATGAAACGAAGAGACCCAACGGTTATTGTTGACTTGGTCATACCCAATAGGACCATACATGAAGAAAGTGACAATACAAGTTTCCCACCATATGCAACCTTATATTGGCTATCGATGCAAAAGTAACAATACAAGTTTCTCAAAATAAAATAAAATCAACAACTATTAAAGTATTATAAACTATTTTAAAGCAACCTTATATTGGGTGAAAATTTAATAAAATAGAAATTAATATAAAATTAATTAAAATATTATAAACTATTTTATGCTTTGAAAGTGATCTATTTAGACACATTTTTATTTATTAATGGATTGGCTAGAAATCTGCAAAAAAACATATTTTATAAATAGAGGTTTTAGTCTCTAAATGTTATACTTTTACTTCTTTTTCTCACCTCATCTTGAGAAAAACAAACGATAAAGGAGGTGTGTAGTGGTTTAGAAGTCTAACTCCTGTATTCGTGAGGAAGAATGCTTCTTCGATTTTCATATGGATTTAAGTACACTTCTACATATATTATATTTTGTAATAAACATGTCATGATGTGATCTTGGAAATAGAATTTTAATACATAAAATTCATATGTTATTTGAGCTTTATTTTTAATAAATGACATCAGAATTATCATGTCATTTCATCATAAAATCTTACATTTTGATCTAAATCATGTTGAAAATTGTTAGATTTTTGCTTTCCCTTATTGTTTCATGCATGAATAACCTTGATATCATGTTTTCGTACATCAAAATCAAGAAAATACAACTTATACATGTTTGAGTTTTTTGGTCACTACTAGATTAGCTCGTTTCGACGCTTCCTTAGTGCTAAATTGCTAGTTGGGTGCCTAACAAGCGTCTCTCTAGTTGTAGTCCATTCATTGGAGGTTTCGTGTTTGTGAAATCCGTCAAGGCTTTTTAGTTTTTTAGGTAATCGGATTTGAGGTGTATCTGTTTACCTGTCCATCTACATATTCTATAATAATTGCGAAGAAACCCTTGCAATTATATATTTCCATCTAAGTTTGATTTTAATCAGGAAAACTCTATAAAGTCCTTTGATTTAATGAAAACCCCACAAAACTCTTTTATTTCTATTAAGTCCTAAGTTTTTTGACTATCACACTCATGTTAATTAATATTATGGAAAACACTATATGTTTTGAATTTTTTTGTTTTGTCCCTGAAATTTAAACATTTTATTCCAAAATGTATATTACATGGTTAGAATGTAGTTTATGTTAGAATAAACTACTGTAGTTTACTTTAAGTGTATTTTAGTTAATGTCTATGGTTTAATGATCAAGTGTTAGACTATGACCTATGAAATCAAATAAATTCATTATTAGCGATTAAATATAATTTATCTTCTATTCTAAAAATAGATTAACCAAAGTAATTGCCTACTAAAGTAAGATTTCTTGCCTCGATTAGCCTATTCGGGATAGAAAGATGTTTATGTGTTTGAAATTTATGTGGATAGTAATCAACTCAAAGGAACATTATTATTTGATTGAATATCAAGCACATCGATAATAATAAATATATGACAATTATATGATTGTTTCATGTGGGTAATTAGTTGACCCAGTGGAAAACTTGTTACTTGATAAGACTAACTGTCAATATTTGATTATTATATTGAAGAGTATCACTTATAAATTGACATTTCTACTTATAGACTATATATCGATGTTGCACTCATAATCATTAGCTAGACCTTACCATAAATTGAATGTATTTGTTGTTTACCTATTATTATAGATAAATACGATTGTCGTTGAATTAACTACTCTTTTGGTTCTCATTTATTTGATAATTTCTTCAATAAATGTACACTTATAGAAAAATAGAAAATCACGAAGACAAATGACTTCACTAAGTCCTTATCATATCCTCGTTACGTCATCACTAATGACTTTCACGGGGACATTGCAAAGACAAAAAGTTCTCGCAAAATGCTACGTTATTAAAAGATATTTGTGAGTAAATTTTTAAGTAAAATGCTTACAAAAAAAATTTACGAAGATAAAATGTCCTCACAAAGTCTTTACTATTAGTCGCAATTTCTTCACAAAGTACACCCTATGTCCTTACAGAAATTTTAAAAAAAATTTAAAGAATAAAAATTACAAAGACTTTTGCGAGGAAAATGTCCTTACAAAGACCTTGTGAGTTACAAAAAAAATTTAAAAAAATCCTATTATTCAGAATAAGACAATCATTTAATACAAGTATAATATAGGTAAAGAAAAGAACTGAATTCATGAGAAAAGACACGTTTGTGTTCACACGAGCAAAGTACATTTTGCTTTGAGATGTAAATCAAAACATATGATCTTCCGTTTCCACCAACCAAGAGAAGTAAACCATCATACCTAACCACATAATATTATCTATGGTAAATATAAAAGATAAATCTTTCAAATTTTGTACGAATGATTTACTATCTGAACCATCAAAAATAAAGTTGAATGCAAAAACCCTCTATAACTTGGAAATGTCCAATACCTGTCGAGTGTGGAACCTAAGGGAAGGGAGAGCTTTTTTGTTAGTTCAACATACCCTCCTCTTGTATGGACATCCTATGATCAGTAATTAACAAAGAGTGAACATGTGACATATCAGTAACTTTACAACTGAGCCATAAATAGTTTGTATTTTTATCAATACAGGAAAAGAAAGGCATAAGTTGGCTTAAATGTAGCATTGAGATACTTGATCATGCAAAGTCTAAGGCATCTCCTGAGAAAACCGCGTCCCCACTCTGTCAGTTCAAACTTCGCATGCATAACTTCGTCATACTTGGCAGCAACCGCATCTTGAAAGTAAGCTCCCTGACGGACTTCCCATCCTTCAAGAGACTTCTCAGACCAAAATTTTGCAAGCAAGAAGTATTAATAACTAACTTTTAATTGTTCCATGTGCCATGATCTTGAATTATAACACACATCAGCAATACTAACATAACAAAATCAAGGTCTTGTAAACTTTTTGCACGATAACATGGTATATCTAAGAGGAAGAAGAATCTTCTAGAAAAAATAGCATGCAGATTTTCTTACCTGGATATCAACATGATAGGGAAGGAGAATTTAATCCAGTGGTATATATTTGCATACAAACTATGCTCAATGATCAAAAGCTCCTCTCCAGTCACACCCTGTGAAAGATTCAGTTGTCAACTTTTGTTTTCCTACAAAAGACGGTTTGTAGTGCATAACATAAAAGGCATAACATAAATGTATAATCAGTCAAGAGAGATCATATTCCCTTTCTGAAATTGGAACACTGAATGATCATGCAGAAGCACATCCAGGATGTAAGCAATACAGATTAGAGTATCAAATAATGATAAGAAACTGGTCGTTCAAGCTATGCATATACCATCATGCAAGAGGCATAACTACAAATAAAGAAATTAGATGGAGTATCTTCTTGATTAGTACTTGTGTACATCCTTGGAAGAAGTAGCAGTTATATGCATAAACATCTCTCCACCAACGAATTGTATGCTTACAATTCTTCAGTAACAGCCTACAAAAGAGAGACTACAATCATAACTTTGTACTTTTATTCACTGAGGAAACAGAGAAAACACATTATAGAAAATACATAAATGAACTGTGGAGAAAGTATAGTTAATACAAAATAGGTGTGTTGAAATGAAGAAAACAAAGTTTAGGGTGCAATTTACTCAAAAAAGGTTAGTAACTAGAAACAGTAGGGTTAAGCAAAGTGATTGACACGATTTGTGCCATCAAACGATTTGTGAGCCACCTAATGAAGATCACACTGTGTATTAACCCTAAACTAGCAATTTTTCAGCTCCTGTTTCATCTTAAATTTTTGTATTTCTTTTTTGTTCAAGTTCTTTCATTAAGGAAATAAGGAAGGTAAAAGTCGGAGGATAATGAGAGGGGCTTAAGGAAACACAAGCAGTAGCTAGCTTTCTAAGAAAAACACAGACAAAAGTCACATCCTTATCTCCAACTTCAATTATGTTTGAAAATTAACTAATGTAATGCAGAAAACACCACAAATGTTTTAATTGGAAGCCAAACTTTGAAATGTTTACACTACTGGACTGTTGATAAGATAGGCCCATAAAAATAAACCTAGATTGAAGGTAAATTTAGTAAATAAGTCTCCACCTTGATTACAAGGACTATTCCCAGCCTGCCATATTTTTTATGAGTCACTACATTTATGAAAGGAAACAACAAATGTTAAAAGAGAGTCAAACACATTTTTCTCTTGAAGAATCAATAGGTAAATGTGTATGATGGAGACAAAGGTTCAAAAGAAAAGAAGGAAAAATCCAATAATTGAAGCACTTGGCTAAAACTATACAAGAAATTTAAAGATAGCCAGACAACACTAACCAATGACTCACACTTTCTTAACAATGTCAAAAGACTCAAAACAACAGACTCTATGGTGTTAGCTCAAAACATGTTCATATTATAAACTCAACTTAAGCCCTAAAAATCTTTATGGTTAACAGCAATGAACCTGACAAACTCACTAGATTTTCTTTCTATCACTTATTTTATGCTAACTTTCTGTAACGACCCAACCTAGAGCCATTATCCAAATTCTAGCTACAACTTTTTTTTTGTATTTATTTATTTGCCATAACTACTAGTAGCAAATTTGAAACTAAATTCAATATTAAACAACTTAGATCAAAATACTATTAACTGAATTAAATTAAACTAAAAACTTGTCTAGAACTCTTGATGTGTGGTCAATTGACTCCAACTCCATGTGCATTAGTAACTTCTGCTTCTATCCTGTATCTGAAAAAAACATTAGCAAAAACACACATGAATGATCATTAAAATGTCATCTAGTACACACCCTATTTAACACACATTACTCTGACATCCCTCCCAGATGTCGCATACAATCACGGGCAATATACTTTTGCCCAACAAGTAACATAGCTTTTGAAATCATGTCTATGAAATCTAATCTTTTCTTTCTTTCTCAAATTATCTTAACTTTCAAAAGTATTTTCTGTCTTTAAAGAAAATTATTCTTTTTCTCTCTTTTTAAAACCATATACATGATTTTCAAAAACTTTATACATACTTGAAATAGCTGCTTTTGCCAAGTCAAGTCCACGACCACTGGAGAATGCCGCACTAACACCAAGCCTTTGCTCAATTAACAAACAATCTTATCTTAAAACTACCACAACTCCAAAATTCTGAAATTATAATAAAATTATAAGCTAGATTTTCAAAACCAGAATAAGCTCTTTTAAATGCTTTCTAGAAATCTTTTTTACAAATCTCAAATCTGGGTTCTCACAAGAACCAAAACTCTGAATAAAACTCTTATAAATCTATCAAGAAATCTTAAGGAATCATGCACTTTTAAAAACTTTTTTTCTTTTAAATCTCATACTTTTCTGAAACACTTTTCAGGAAATCATTCTTAAGACTAGATTCTAGCCTAAAACACATTGTAAATCTGGCTAGAACACAAATCTTAGCTGGAACTAGCTTTAAAACACTGGTCTCATCTAGGTTAGACTTTGGCTAAACCTCAGAAACCAAAACTAAGCTCGACTTTAGCCCAAAACTAACTCTGAATCTAAAATTTGGAAATTTCTTTTGGATGTCACCTTGATTAGGGGTGACCTGGCCACAAATGGAGAAAGAAGTACCAACCTCAATCTCCTACACTGCTATAGTGAAAGTCCCTATGCTCGGCTCATCACAAGTTCTCGAGTTATCCTACCCAACATAGTGCGAACTCTCGAGCTACCTCACCTAACTTACCTAACACCACTCGCCAGACTAAGCACATGGTCCAGCCAACACTAACTCTTTGGCTCCCAGCTTCTTTCACTGAAGGCCAACTTAAAACTCTGAAATCTCTCTTCTAAAACATACTTCTACTCAGAAATTCTTTTCTGAAATCTCTTTCTGAAATTCTTTTCTAAAACTCTTTTCTAAATCTTTCTATTATAGAAACATTTCTATAAAACTATTCTTTTTTTGAAAATAATACTTCCTGAAACTCTTTTCTAAACCAAAATGATTCTGGAAAGTCTTTACTGAAATACAGGAAATTTTCTCTTAAATCTGGTTCTTTCAAAACTTTTGCAAATCTGCGCATTTCTTTTCCAAATCCTTTTGGAAACTATTTTTGGAAATGCTCAAAAAATCATTTTTGAAGATAACACTAAAATACCACACAAAAGAACACTATATCAATCCTTATGATTCCTTATCAAAATTCTTTGAAAACCACTATATATTTATATATATATATAAAATCATCTAAGCATGTTAGGAATTTTTTTTTTGGGAAATCCTAACAATAATTCAAGGGAATCTTTTTTTAAATCATGCAATTTCTTTCAAAACTTCTTTTTCTAAATATTCTCAACATAGAAAACACACAGGGATTAAATCTTAATCCGTATCAATCATTTTATTTCATTATCAAAGCCTTGGGATACCTATGCATGCCACACGTGCATTCGGCACGCACCCCAGGCATTATCATTCCACAACAGAAATCAATTTTGGGTTGTTTGACTTAGAATCTTCACTAATTGTTCCACAAGCCACGACAAATTGCAAGTAATATAGCAAAACAAAGATTTCTAAGTCTTCTTTCATATGGAAAAGAAATCATTCGAATCCAATACTTATAATTCAAGATACATGGTTGAAACTTTAAAACTCAGATTGACTTAACTAAATAAGTCTTTAATCTATGCACGATGAATGGTATCTCTACAAGGCACGAAAATGAACAAGTAACCTACTGAAGTAAAGGTCTTGGAGTCTACTTTTCAATGGGACAAAAATCGTTCTAATCTAGCATGTATAGCTCAAGTTATAGCTGATTAAAGCAAAGGGACCCAAACAACTTAACAATAACCAACCTAAGAAATTTTCAAACAGAGAATACAGATGGGTCACTCAACTTGTAAACTTCACTAATCTCTCCACAAGTCATGAAAAATTACAAATAATATATCAAAATGAAGATTTCTAAGTCTACTTTCATTTTGGACAAATTTCATTCAAATTCCACAATTATAACACAAGATATAAATGTTGGAAGCTATAAGACTCAATCTGACCTAACCTAATGGGTTCCCAACATTTACTCAAGCACTTGTATTTCTTCAGGCCACAAAATGAACACGAAACCTACAAATTTAAAGATCTTAGAGTCTACTTTCTAATGCAACAAAAATCATGCAAATCTAATGCTTATAGCTCGAGTTATTCAAGATTGAAGCATAGGAACTCAGAATAACTCAACTGTGGCTATTTCTTTTGAATATTCTTTGAAAATCCACCAAAAATCACAAAATCTCTACCATGCACACAAATCATCCTATACTACATATTTTCAATGATTATAAGTTTAAACAAAGAAAAACAAGAGTATAAGGTAGGGTATGTACCTCTTTCTCCTTCATCTTCTTCTTCTTCCTTTCTTCTCTTTCTCTTTCTTTTTCTCCTCCTTTCCCATATGAGCAAGCCATCCTTCCACTCTCCCTCTGTAACGTCTCATATTTTCTATAATAATTTAAAACAAATTAAATTACAGAAAAACGATGGGAAACAAAACCTTAACTGATTTTCTTTTAAATTCATTTCACAAACCATTTCTCAAAAACCTCACAAACTAGACCCACACCAACCAAAACCACAACCAAGGCACTACTAGTCCAAAACCACAAGTAAAGGTCCTCAATGGCCAAAACCACACACAGTGAGTTGGAAAGTCCAACGTCAGGCAATCAAACTCCGACCACACGCAATCTGCCAATGAGCGACCACAACGTTCTGCACTGCTACGGTGATAGCCACCTTGTGTAGGAGCGTTCACCGTCCTATGATTCTCCCTCTCTGGAACCCTCAAAAGCCAACCCCTCCTTGCGAAGGCTGTTCTGTCTCTCAGGACGCTACCAGCTACGGGACACGTGTCCCACCTGCATTGGCCACCATAAGGTACTCTTCCTCACGACGTCCTCCACACACGGTGTTCAATAGGGAGTGTCGTACCTCCACACCCGACGACACCCAAACCTCAGTGCATACGGTGACAGTAGGAGCATCATACCACCCGCTCATGCCACAAGACACCGCAACATGCGGATTACAACCCTAGTCTCGAGACGACAGTTAAAGAGTCTCATACTTCCAGAACTAGATGTTCCTCAACCTCAGGTATCTCGACCTCCAACCTCTACCAAGGAGTCGTGCCCGACCACCCGAGAATGTCGTAACATTTCCTAGTTTCAACGACACAGTCCCACACTGTCTCAGCCTGCATATAGAAAATCCGGAAAACAATTTTTCAAAACAGGCCAACTATCTCTTTGAAATCCACTTTCCGAAACCATTTTATTTTTTTGAGACCTCTTTAAAAATCTCGACAAAACGGCACATCAAGTGTCCTAGGAGACCACTACTGATGGCCTACAATCCCATCTTATAGAGACAATACAAACCAATCCGGAAAACCACTACATTAAAATATTTTTTTCCAAAAATCTAGGAAAAACCCCAAAAATGCCTTGACAAACCCGCGCAGGCAGAGCACGTGTCAGGCCAGCGTCTTTTGCACTTTCGTTTGAACGCCAACAGAGCCTAGATAGGGGCTAGAAACGTTGTCGAACTCGTGCATGTGGCCCGCACAATAGGCCCTCGCCCCCAGTTTTCTGTCAGACGACCTACAGCAGGGCACTCAAAATCGCCTGAGGTAGGAGCTCCGACTGGACTTCCCATACAATCACCAAAAATCTTGAATAAAACATATGCTGTAGACCCTCGAGTCTACTCCAAAACCCAACAAACAAAACTGAAATCCATTCACCATGCATCAAGATATAAAATCGCAAAGGCATAAGGGTCAAAATGACCCAAATCTCAACCATCGACATAAATACCCATAAAAACAACAATAAATTCTCAAAAATTCTAAAACAATAAATTTAGCCTAGATTACATACATCCTAGGCATTTATATCATTTTACATGATTTCTACAAATTAAATTGGGGATGCGTACCTGAAACAAGCTTCAGTGACCCTCCTGCCAACTCTAACGACCCCGCACGTCCACTGCCACTCCACGACCTCAGGGACATCGCTCCGGAGCCTCTCGCACCGCCACAAGCAGTCGCAGGCCACCGCCTCCCATCTCCCACTCTCAGGCTATCTCTCTGTCACCCGCACCCACCAGCAGACGGGAAGGAGTGGAGGGGGGAAGAGAGGAGGAAAGGAAGGGAAGGAAGAAGGCTTGGCTTGGCTAGGGCTCTGGTGTGTTGGAGAAAACTCGCCCCATGCACGTGTTATATACACGGGGGAGGAAGTCACTGCGCACCTGCCCACCGACCCTCAGCACGCACGCACCAGCCAGTCTTCGGCCACCCTCCAGCCTCACTGCACACAGCCCAAAAGCCAACTCCAAGGCACCAACCAACGACTCCCTACACCAACACTCAACTACCAACTAGCCCACAACGCGAGCCCTACGTGGACCTACACCAAGGCCCACAAGCACAGTGCCACAATATACAGTGCCAACCACGCACAGGGATATGTAAACAGAAGTCAGCCCACGAGGTCCAAGTCTAAAAGTACAGATCCACACAACAGGTCTCGGAACAGTAACACCCGTCCAAGAATAAATTCATTAAAATGTAAATAATTACAAAATGAATTTTATAAGTGTTACACACTCTCTTTATCTTCATCTTATTTCTCCCCTTCCTCCCATCCTTCTTCTTTCTTTCTCTATTTTCACCGCCTCCCTCTCGAACTCTTCCACTCTTCTCCTATTTCATTTCTTTTTTCTTTTCTTTTTCTTTTCTTTTTCTCTTTTAAATGTTTGCACCAACCACCTTCTCCCATACCCCTCCTCCTACGTAGCCCTATTTTTTAATAAGCTTTTTGTGTAAATTTTACACAAACACCCCTAAAGAAAGAGGAAATACCTCAATTACCTGATTTTCATAAAATAACTCAAAGAGAAACCATTTGTTATAATACCACCAAATAAAAAATTAGACTTAATCCCCACTTAAGACTATTTAAATCTATCAAAGCAAAGCACCAAAGTCAGTAACTTACACTAAGAATAATTAGATCATTGATTCATTTATTATCCATAATGTTTGTGGGAAAGTTGAGGTTCAAGATGTTACATTTTCCTTCATCTTCAATCATGCATGTTGTGTTATTCTAACTGCTAAGAGGTCTACAAGAACTCATGGAACACCATACACATTTCTTACTTTTAGGGTTGCTACAAAACTATTTCAACAAGATGACACCTAATGATAAACTTCAGACTAGTTACATCACCCTTTTGCCACAATCAACCCAATTGTTAGCAAATTGATGGGATAAACTTCATGCTCAATGATGAGTATTATTTAGTTTTATTTTGGTGCATACAAGACAACCTTTTTCTATTCCAAACGAAAATACATGCATATGATTACAAAAAATAATACACAAATACATACATGAGAATATGTGATTAAGTGTAAAACCCACATACTATAAGCATGACCAATAGCAAAAGGAAATTAAAATAATTAATGATATAATCAATGGTTCATCCACATTAAATGGTAAAAGATACTCACATTTCTATTATGGGTTTTAAGAAAGGCACAACCTTCTCAATGCCTTCAAGATTCGCAAGAGATTGAACAAATCTAGTGGGAATCATGAAGATGAACGTAAAAAGGAAGAGTGCCATAGATTATTTTTGTGTTCAATTCATCCATTCTTTTTATAACTGTTCTGTAGCAATTGATTGTTAGGGATGTTGTCCTACATTTTACTTTTTATTAAAATCTCAATGGTGTGGTTTTGCCCTAAATCCAACAAACTCAATGTAACGACACTAGTTCCTCTCTTCACCAGAGTTTTGCATAAGGTTTATATTCTCATAAAAAGAGTGTGTAGAACTAATTAGGTCACCTCCTTCACACCTCCCAGTTACTGAAATGAACTAGGTCTTTCTTTAAAATGGATAATAGCAAAAGATATTTTATGCCATGGGAGTTAAAAGAACAAATGTTGTGTCCCCTCACCCCCCAAAAGAGAAATAATAGCAATACTATAGATTGTAAGTATAACAAATAGATAACTGGTAACATTAGTTATTACCAAGATGCCAATTGTAAGAGCTTTAGAACAACAAACAACTTAACAAAATGACCACCATTTTTCAAGAAATAAGAGGCATGCAATGCTAAGATCCTAGCTTGCAAAAAACAATTGCATGAATATCACAAAATAAATAGCTAAGCTCACCGACCAATTCAAATAGAAGGTTATTGATAAAAATAAAAAACAACATTACACAAATTTATTATCAAACATCTATCTTGTGATAAAAATTTTGAAGCTAAAGTAGGATGTAGTTTGAAGAGGCAAGAATTTTGACTTATATACCAGGAAATTTGGGTCATACCTCTGCAAGGAAATAAGAAGCTTTGTCGGATCCAATATGAGATGGTGGTGATGGTGGTGCAGACTCATTCCATTGTTTCTCAGAGACCATCTGAATTCATAGACAATGCATAACAATTTCCCCCTAGACTATAATATTATGGTACTTGCAAAGATACAAGCACTTGAAGCATTACACAACTAGCCACCTCCGGCTCAGGCTCATGCTCAAACACAACCACCTCCTTCCTCTTCAGCCTATCCATTGATAGGCACTCCAATCTCTCGGTCAAATCACTTGATATATCCTTGATTTGCTCCTCCCCGACACTCCCACTCCCACCCTTATCCTTCGCCGACGGTGAATCGAGTGAGAAAAGATCAAGTCTTCCGTCATTGGATGGTGGTGATGACTTAGACGAGATCTTGCAAAGCCGATGCCAGCCTTCGATTCAGACCTTGCAGACCTTCTCCTCACTTGTAAACAAAAGGAAGAGAAATAGTAGTGAGAAGGAGGTTGAGAGGGGATGATGTAGAGGTAGGGAGGAAGAGGATGGGGGTTTCTCACCAGGAGAAGGAGAGGGAGGACAATGGAGGCGATGACTCCGACAAGATCTTGCAGAGCTGCCGCCAGCCTTCGCTTTGCACCTTGCAGACCTTCTCCTCGCTTACAAATGGAAGGAAGGGAAACAATAGTGAGGAGGAGGTTGAGAGGGGACAGTGTAGAGGTTCGGAGGAGAGGATGGGGGTTTCTCACTAGGAGGAGGAGGAGGGGGAGGGGCCGAGGGGGTTTGGAGGGGTGAGTACGTTCATTAATGCCTGTAGTGGAGAGGAGAAGGAAGGAGAGGTGAGGACAGGAGAGTGAAGGGTAGAGAGGAGCAGGGAAGTGTGAAATGGGTAAATGGTTTGGAGGGGTCAGTGCAACAAAAGGTTTAGGTCAAATTAACGAGTACGTAGTGAAGATAATTTTTCGCTAAATACTTGTTAAATTTTAACAAGGAAAAGTTCTCATTAAGTCTTTGTAAAATGTATTTGTAAACTCTTAGTAAGGACAATTCCTTATTAAGTCCTCGCAACTTATCTTTGTAATTTTGAATTTTTCTAGTAGTGACATCTACTTCAATAATTGACAATATTAATTCAATTTCTATGCTTAATAGCACAAATTTCAAGCATTGAAAAGAGAACGTTACGATTGGTTTTGAGTACATAGTGTTGAAAAAATCTATAAGTACATTTTGATGATAACAAATGACATGTGATTATTTGTTAATAATCACTTAAGAAAATATGAAATACTCAAGTACTGAATATAAAAATCATTTACAAAGGCATATTAGTCACTTATGTATAATATTCATG
>JAMKQA010079428.1:0-13176 GCA_024699735.1 Posidonia australis
CAATGCAATATTTTCAGTGAAAACTTTATTCGAATAATTTATTGAAAAATGAATGGAGGACCTATTTGCAAAAAAAGGACCTATGTGTACTACAAAAAGGATCTGATTGAAAGAAAAACAATACTTATGTATTTTATTCAAATAAAACGTTTTTAAATTGTTTTAAAAGAAAAAAAGAACGACGGTCGCCGGCGACGGTGTTCCGCCGCTGACGACCGCTGGAGGGGGAAAACAGAGGCTTGCCCGTGGCCTGATGCCCTGATCTAAGATCCAACACCACGGGAAGCAAAGAAAGAGAAAGAGGAGAGGATCCAATGGAGTGGATCGGGGATTGACCGGTGGGAACGGTCCTCCCACCTCCCTCGCCGTTGTGGAGCTCTGGTGATGGCACTGGGGAAGAAAGGGCCTCTAGAGAGCATCGGCGCAGAGATCCAGTGGTTGCGGTGGCTTCGTGAAGCATCGGGGAACTTCCTCGCCTCTTCTGGAGCGGAGTGGTGACTGATCGCGCAAGGAGGAGGCTCGCTTGTCGTCGGCGTGGTCTCCTCCGGCGGGCGACAATGCTGAGGTGCTCTTGTGCTCGTGGCACGAGCCTGGAGGCTCTGGTGGCCTCACGAGACATGGTGGAAGGTTCCTAGGCTGTCAGTGGTGCGTGGCGCAGCGGGGGGCTCGAGCTCCTTCTCTGGAGGGGTCGTCTTCTCCGGCGACGGTGTCTTTGGCCTGGTTCTCCAACGATCTTCGTGCGAGCTTCAGGAGGTGTCGGAGTGGCGATCCAAGGAGCGGGAGAGCTCCGGGGAGGCTAGAGGAAGAGGAGAGGAGGCTCGGGGGCCAGGGACATGCCCTAGATTGGTCCCCGCACCTACATCACTGAGAAACATGGCTCGGGGACCAATTCCGACCAGAGGAAGGCTCTAGATGGCTCGCAAATGTCCAGAAAGAAGGAGGAGGGATCTAGGAAGCTATGAATTAAACTAGGAGGGATCAGAAGGGGCGTACCTGGCTTAACGGAGCTCTGCAACTCACTGGAGCGCCTGGAATCTCCTTCTCTCCTCTCTGCGAGCTTCCCTTTCTCTTTGGAATTCTCTAGCACTCTCAGCTCTCTTTTCTCTCGCCAAAAGTCTCTCTGGATCCCCGAAAAGTCTCTTTAAAAACCTGCCTTTACCCCTCCTTATATAGGTGGAGAAACCCGACTACCCACTGCAACAGAATGCCAACCATGCTAACAGAACCACTAACCAACCCTCTAACTCCCTAACTGAAGCCGTAACAGCCTAACAAACTAACAAGCTACTAACGGTTGTCCCTTTGCTGCTCCCTTGGTCGCTGACAGAGATCTGCTACTCTGTTCATCAAAGTAGGGGTACTTACCAGTTGATCTTTGGTTAAATATAGATGATTGGTGGAGATAGTAGTGTGACCGTGATCTCCACGCAGCAATCCAGAATTTCGCAAATACAATCAGAAGAATGCCCTACGGTAGCACGACCAAATACAGAACTATCAAAATACCATGGTTGAGCAGAACACACCCTAGACATACTAGTCGAAGGCAGGCTGCAATCTCAATCAAAGGTCTATGTCAAGTGGCCACAATTCCTTTTGCCTCCCGAGTACAATACAAGACGACAGTTGGGTATACATACCTCTAGTCACTAGATGAATGTATCACTTGCTTCGACTAGTACGTCTCAATTACTCCGATGGTTCAAGGTGCATCTATAGTTATAGTTTGGCTTCCAAGACTCCATACTCTCGAGTGATGTCCAGCCAGTTCGATACCAAGGGCATATCAGCTACTCTTAGGCCAAATGTCACGTATCAGGCACCTGACAAAACACCAACTTGCTATGCAACTGAACCAGAGTCTTCGACCAAGGGTATGTAAGCTGCTTTGTGGAGAGGAGGACTGTTTTGAGAATGCTTAGTACAAATCATATCTTCGAAATGATGGTCAGGTGCACATTCTTATAAAGAAGTGACATTCATTACATAATGGTTCCTACAAAGCGACCACTACATCGGGACACTGCAGCGAGTCGAGCATTAAATCTGGAGCATCGTTGGCATGTTACAAACACTCTGAATTCACGATGGCGTTGGGCATAGACAACTAATCCCCTGCTGTCTCAACTGATGTCCCACACAGCAGCGATGGTCTAGGGTGCACTGGTACTTGTGAATAAGGTCCCCTTGGCAAAACCTTTTGGCTAAAAAGTTGGTTAGGACCCCTGCATCCTTGTCGTCCAACACTTTTGTGGTAGTTTGTCTCGATATTGGGGATGTTGGCTTTGCCCGGGCAGCTCTCATTCTGCCCTCTACAGCCTTTACAGTTTTATTGTCACTTATTGATACCAAGGGCATGTCAGCTGCCTTTCAGTATCTTCTTCCTTCTTTATTATCATCCTGCTCAGGAGTCTGTCACCGACCTAATCTCAGTTGAAAAGTTCCGCATCTCTCCTGTGATTGACTTGCCTCAGTTGGGCGAGTCTGGATTCCGTCTCCTTCTAGGCTTTAGATGAAGACTAGATGATCCTTATTCTTGTCTCCCTAATTTGCGTATAAGAGGATGGAGTTCAAGGACATTCTGCTTGACTTCACTCCAAGATGGATGAAGTCCTTTCCCTCTGGATTCTCATTTCGGAAGAAACAGAACCCAAAAATACATCACTCAGACTGATATCCTAAACTATCATTTAGGCTAATATCCTAAACTATCACTTATGTTGATATTCTAAACTATCACCTAGGCTGATATCCTAAACTATCACTTAGGCTGATATCCTAAACTATCACTTAGATTGATATCATAAACTATCACTTAAGTTGATAACCTACACTATCACCCATTCGGCTGACAGGTTTGATATCCTGTCATGCCCTTTCCCTAGGCTGATATCCTAAACTATCACCTAGGCTGATATCCTAAACTATCACTTAGGCTGATATCCTAAACTATCACTCAGGCTGATATCCTAAACTATCACTTAAGCTGATATCCTAAACTATGACTTAGGCTGATATCCTAAACTATCATTTAGGCTGATATCCTTAGCTAGCACCTAGGCTTATATCCTAAACTATCACTTTAGGCTATTATCCTAAACTATCACTTAAGCTGATATCCTAAACTATCACTTAAGCTGATAACCTAAACTATCACTCCTTCCCTAGGCTGATATCCTAATCTATCACTCAAGTTGATATCCTAAACTATCACTTAGGTTGATATCCTAAACATCACTTAGGCTAATATCCTAAACTATCGCCAAGGCTAATATCCTAAACTATCACTTAGGCTGATATCCTAAACTATTACTTAGGCTAATATCCTAAACTATTACTTAGGCTGATAACCTAAGCTATCACCCCTTCGGTTGACAGGTTTGATATCCTGTCATGCCCTTTCCCCAAGCTGATATTTTAAATTATCACTTAGGTTAATATCCTAAACTATCACTTAGGCTGATATCTTAAACTATCACTTAGGTTGATATCCTAAACTATCATTTAGGCTGATATCCTAAACTATTACTTAGGCTGATATCCTAAACTATCATTTAGGCTGATATCCTTTAGGCTGATATCCTAAACTATCACTTAGGCTGATATCCTAAATTATCATTTAGGCTGATATCCTAAACTATCACTTAAGCTGATATTCTAAACTATCATTTAGGCTGATAACCTAAACTATCACCCAGGCTGATATCCTAAACTATCACTTAGGCTGATATCCTAAACTATCATTTAGGCTAATATCCTAAACTATCACTCAGGTTGATATCCTAAACTATCATTTAGGCTGATATCCTAAACTATCACTTAGGTTGATATCCTAAACTATCATTTAGGCTGATATCCTAAACTATTACTTAGGCTGATATCCTAAACTATCATCCGGGCTGATATCCCAAACTATCCAGTTGACATCCATCATCAATCTACCCTCGGTAGGCAAGTTTGATATCTTGTCATGCCTCCTTTCGGGTCGAAATGTCTTTCGGGTCGAAAGGTCTTTCATCTGCCAAGTTCTCCCTTGTCGTGTGACACGGCCAATAGTCTTGTCCAGGCATCCCTTGGCATGAGTAGGGAAATCCGTCGTACTCCCCTCCATGGGCTGGTGGGCTACCCACTCGTCATCAACAACATCTTCATGCATCACCTGGCATCAAGGTCAACCTTTACATCAGCATCATGCATGGGCCACGAGTCATGACTTTCGATGCATCCACCGAATAAGAGATTCACGGCCCCACAATAAGTACCACTCTCCCATAGACTCAAGTGAGGTGTCTTGTCAACTCAAAGCATCAGTCTCTGTTCCCTCGACCTTGCTAGGGAGGGACATCTGTAGACACCCCGATTTTACAATCACTTGGCAGCATGCTCCTTTGGAAAGATGCTCTGGTTGCGACCACCACCTAAACCCTAACTCCACTCAAACCCACTCAAGCCCATTTAGGCCCACACAAACCCGCTCTAACCTAATCTAAGCAAAAACCATGATTAAAAATCTAAACCAAACAAAACTCACTTAAATCACCAAAAGAACCTAAATTAATTAAGTAAAAAACTTTTAATCCAAACCAAAACCACATAAAATCCACTTAAATGTTGAAAATTCAAACCAAAATCAAATAAAATCCATTTAAATCATTTAAAATCCAAATTAATCAAGTAAAAACCCTAATTGAAATCAAAATCAAGTAAAATACATGTAAACCATTTAAAATCCAAGTTAATTTAGTGAAAAACCCTAATTAAAGCCCTAATCCAGGTAAAACTCAATAAAATCCATTAAAAATTAAATCTAATAAAAATGAAACCCTAATCCAAACAAAAATCAAGCAAAAACCAATTAAATCTAAATCTAAATCAAATCCCTAATAAAAACCAATTAAATCACAATTTAAATTAAACCCCTAATCAAATCAAGTAAAAACTAATCAAATCTAAATTTAAAAGTAATCAAATCTGAAACTCAAACACAAAACCGTAATCCATTTAAATCCAGAAAAATCCCAAAATAATTAAACCAAATGTCCCCAAAACCAAATCCAAAACCCCAATTAAAATCTAAAGCCCTAATTAAAATCACCTAATTAAACTTGAAACAATAAAACCGTAAAATAATAAAATCCAAAAAACTCTAAACAAACTAAAATAATAAAACTCAAAACCCTAATTAAAATCTAAAAAACCCTAATCAAACTAAAATAATAAAACTCAAAACCCTAATTAAAATCCAAAAGCCCTAACTAAAATCACTTAATCAAACCTAAAATGATAAACTCAAAACCGTAATTAAAACCCAAAAAAACCCTAATCAAAACTAAAATAATAAAACTCAAAACCCTAATTAAAATTCAAAAGCCTTAATTAAAATCACTAAACCAAACTTATAACAATAAAACCCTAAATCCTAATTAAAATCATAAAAACCCTAAAATAATAAAATCACAAAAAACCTAAGCTAAAAACCCGAAAATCCCTTAGAAAACAAAAACCTAAAAAACCCAAAACACAAGCCCACTCACGTAGGCCCATTTTCAGCCCAATACATCATCCATTTTCATCAATCAAAAACTTAAGCAACCAAAAAATAATTCCAGCACCTCCTTCATCTCCAGCGACCCTCGAGTTTTCCAACAATGATTCCGGTGATATCCTGAGATCTCCGTAGTGTATCTCTTGACCCCCGTGATCTTCAGCCAGCCCTCTTCCAGATCCAATGGTGCTCAGCCACTAGAGAGGGGATTGACGGCGTGGGAGAGCTTTGCCGGTGTATAAAACACCTCACCGTTGACTGACCCAGGCACGACTTCAGCCCATAGAGCACCCACAAAACCCAGAGAGCCCTTTGCAACCCACATCCAGAGCCACCTCCAGAGCCCTCCCCCAATCCTTTCGCAGTCTCAGCAACCCCAGTCACCGTCGCCAGAGTGATCGACCACAGTACCGCTGCCGGCATGCAAGGAGACAACGAGTTCATCCCCAGGTAATTCTTCCTTTTTATTTTTGAATCGTGTTCCTCTAGTTTAGTAGGACCCTATCGAGTCTTCCAGACAGATTTCGCGTGGATTAATACCCCCTATGCATCGTCGTCGTCCCCTCCGATGGTGGGTCTACCAGCTCAGGTGAAGCCCGCGACCTCTCGGGTGGATGAGGCCCTGACGCCTCTCCCCCATCACCCTCTTCCTCTTCCCTGAGTCTCCCTCACTCGGGAGAGTTTTCCCTGGCCTCCCGTGGCCAAGGGAACATCATCGTTGCCCCCTGCAACCTCCGGCTGTCGTCGTCGAACCCACTGAGTGGGTGGAACGTTCCGCCAGCATCTTGTCCAAACTGTCACCATCGGAAGCTCCCCTATGGCCCTCCGAAGGTCCTCCAGTCTCTGTTTGACCGCCTCCACTGCTGCAACACCTTCCTCGACGTTGACAGACCGTCTCGCCGGAGCCCGTGACGGGGAGAGCACCCCAGGCCATTCCAACCTATCCCACGACTCCCCACAGCCTCGTTGTGCCGCCCTGGAGCTCCACCAGTTCTCGCTGAACCGTTCCAGTTGTAGCATCGCCACCAGCTTCGTCGCCGTTGTCTTCCTCAGCATCGATCGACCCTTCGCCAGAGCTAGAGGTGGGGGAGCATCTCAGGCTACCCCAGCCTTGTCCAACTCACCATTTGTCGTTCTCCTCAGCTTCCTAGACCATCGCCGGAGCCCTCCCGCCGCTATACCGCCGCTAGCGACTCGTCAAAGCCCTCACCAGAGGTTGGAACGCCGACGAACTTCGAAGAAGAAAGGTTTAGTTTAGGTCCTTTAGTTTTAGGATTTTTACAGTTAGGTCCTTAAATCATTACTTTTAGGTCCTGTGTTTTTGCATTTGAACCCCTGTAGTTTTAAATAAGTTTTATTTCTTTTGTTATTTCTGTAAAAATTGCATATAACCCCTACATGTTTCATTTTCCTCATGACTAGTGCATTAATATTTATTTCTTCACACTTAAGCCCCTAGAATCATGTTTTCTTTGCAACTAAGTCCTAAAAATTTGCATTAAGCCCCTAGAGCCATTTTGGAACAAACTTTCTTTGTGAAATTTGCATTCAAAGCCTTAAGAGATTTTTTAATCACACTGAACATCTTAAAAACTTAATTTTCATCACAATTAAACCCTAGAACTTTGCTTGAAAGCTCCTGAATTCATAAAATACAGTTATTGTGTAGGAAATTTGCATCTAGGTCCTTAGTTTAATTTTAAATTCATTAATTAGGATTTTAATTGTTTTCACACACAATTTTTGACATTTTTCACTTTTTATTTGTAATTTTGCACTTAAATATATTTTTCATTTAAAAATCATGTTTGTAATGTAAAATGATCTTTGATTTCATATTTTGGTCAAGTTTGCACATCTCATGTAAATTTTGCACATCAAACCTTAAATTTTCTTAAAATTACTAAAACACAATTTTCATACGTCTCACACCTTAATGCCACATTTTTCTGTTAATCCAAGAGCTGAACTTTAGCATGAAAGTTTTTAGACAGTTTTCAACCTTGATTACCATCTTTTTGTGGGTTTTGCATTTTAGTCACTAGATTTCTTTAAATTGCAAATATGTGATTTTTCAACATCCACTCCTCACCAAAATGTATTTCATCTTGATTCATGTGATAGTCTTCTGTTCTCTGGTTCTTGTGAAGTTTTCTAAGTTGATTTGCTATTCCTTTGTGAATTTTGCACTTTGGCCCCTACACTTGTCCTTTACCATGTTTACATTATTTTCTTGTATTTAAAACTTGTTTCCATCAAGTTTTCTTGTAAATAATATTTTCCCAACATTTTGCATACATTTTTGCATACATTAGACCATGCATCGCACATGCATATATTTATCACACTTAGTCGTGCGAAATTACCTAGTTATCCCCATGCTGTCTATTCATGCACATGTATGTTATTTATGCACTAAGACATGCATAATCTCTGTATAAATCATTCCTCAGCATTTTCTACACGTTTAGGTATATTTTCATGCATTTTACATAGTTTTTCATTGTACTTGCACATCATTCCATCCTTTTTGAGTAAGCCTACATTCTATGCATTTTTTCGTGGATTTTTCTCCAACACATTTTTTGAATTCTTTCGCTTGACATTTGATCTGATTCCCTTTACTCCATGTTTTTTTGGATTTTGCGATTTGATTTGGATTTCATTACCCAAGGGCATACATTAACTGACCTAAAGATCCACATTGGCCCAATTGCCGATTATTTTCCTCTTTTTGATTCTTACGGTATTTTCCCTGATTTCGATGATTCGGGTTGACCCCACTTTCGACCCTTTTGATATCGGTATGGTTTTCTGAAACATTCTTTTTAAAAATATCGTCATTTCATGTAATTTTCTTCATATGTCACCATGTGGTCGTTTTGCACGGATTTTTTTGCAATTTTTCTATTTTGATTTTCGTGATGTTTTTTGTGATTCTGATGATTTGGGTCGATCACATTTTTGATTCTCTTGAGGTTTGTATGATTTTTCGAGCCATTCTCACCAAAAACCTCTTCATTTCATGTGATTTTCTTTATCGTGTCGTATTTCCTGATTTCATCATTTCGTGTAGATTTCTTCACTATTTTTGCATACCATCTTACACATCCATCTAGTCATGACTAGGCATTCATATTAGCATGATTAGAACACAATCTAGGCTTAACAAGCATTCATTCAACCTCTAGCAAGCGAATCAGACTAGAAAGATCGAGTTTCTCGGGCGTACGAGGGTGCCTAATACCTTCCCCATGCGTAACAGAAATCCTTACCCATTCTCTTGTTTGTAGACATTTGGCCTTTTCATTTGTATCATATGCATTCATCCCTTTTTGTGGTTTGTTTGTGACTTTTCTCGTCTTTCCCTTATAAGACTAGGTGACGACTCTGATTTTTTGTCTTATCTTATTCCTTTGCCATCTTGGCATGGCTGTGGCCTCCTCCCTCTAGTGCGACTCCATGCCAGATTCTCGGGCGGACATGGTCTTCCACCTCTAGTCTTCCACATCACCAACTGAGCCTAGAGGGACCCAATGAAACCAGCGATCATCACACCATGCAACTATCGTGTAGAGAGAAAGAAAGTTAGAGCTCAGCCCCATTGGCCCTTGGAATCTCCTCCACTAGCCTTCCTCTCATTCCATGACCTCTAGCAACCCCCTACCAGACGCCTCAAATGTCGTTGAGCCTTGGGCTAAAGGAGTCACCATTGTTGAGGAAGACATGCACCACAGGTGAACTCCATTATCTATGATTCATGCATGCTTGATCTCTACCTTTTCGCTGCATTTTCAATGTGCATTGTGTATGGTTTACCCCTGTTTGAGCATACATTTCATCCATGACACATGCATCCATCGCCAACGATGAGCCACCATGCCAAGATGGCCAATGGCTTGAGGACATCCTCACACTAATCCAGGCATTTCCTCATCTTCTCCTTTCTTCCCTGGAACTTCCTGGATGTCTACATTGAGCTCCTAGCTGCCTGGATGGCTGGCCAAGCTCATGGACGCTGGTGAAGTGAAGCAAGGACAGTAGAGGGATAAACACTACATTGCCATGCTACCTAGATCACACCCTCCCTATGCTAAGTAAGAACAATAAGATTCAGCCATGCTACCTAGATCTGGGTCATGGGTTGATGCATAAGAATCTCCATATAGGAGTCCATGGGGCAATCAGCCTACCAGATTTTAGTGATGAGCCAAACATGCAAAGTGCAAAAAGTCTTAAAAAAATAGTATCATCTTAAGCTGAAAACATGCATGCAAAGACATGTAATACCAGAGAATCATCATTAGGAAAATCAGAGTCAAAAGTATCCAGAAAACCATGCAGATTATGATGCAAACAGGGTGATTTGCTCTCTGACCAGACTAGTGCACCAAAAGTGGTGCGCCAGAATGGTGCTCTGGTAAGGTGCGCCACTCTAGTGTGCCAGAATGGTGCTCCCCAGAAACCCTTCAGAATCTGGTCTAGATTTTAGAGATCGAAGGCTTTTTTTTGACCCAAATCAATTATGCAGATGATAAAAAAATTAGGAAAATGATGAGACACAATCAAATGAAAGCCTTTTAACATTTGGTTTCCAATCATGACAAATCATGGATTATGGGCTGAAATACTTGCATGGGATTCTAAAGAATAGGAAATGAGTGAGTGAACTTGACAACCATATGCAATTGATGAATACATAAAGAATATATTTGCTGCTTATTTTCTAGCATACATGTGCATGAATCATGGTTCCCTGTGTAAAGAAACAGAGAAGAAAGGCCATTTGCAGAAATATTATAATGCAGAATTTTTTATTCAGATTTTACATGTAGAGTATCTTATACATGGAGCAATCATCTCATCCTAAAACTCTCATGTAAATAGCATAAAATCAGAATACCTATGATGTTCATGGCATGTTTATCCAGTGCAAGAACTAAGATTAAAAGTAAAAGAAGGGAAAGGAACTTACCTTGTCCAAGGTGTTCCTTCTTAGAAAACCCAAGATAAGACTTCCTTGTTGCTTTAGAGGGGCTGGAGATGCTCTAGAGTGCAAGGGTATTCTCAAGAAAACGAGAGAGAGTTGCTGGAATGAGTAGATAGTTTGATCAGCATCCTCTCTAGAGGCTGCCTATGGGGGTCGTTATATTGGATTTTTCAAGGGTAACTCCCATGGAATGCAGACAGCCTCGCAAACGAAGAGCCTAGCGTAGATTCCCATGGCATATTCGCTGGTGAGGGTTATAGACATGGGAGGTGGAAAGCCAGCAACCAGCAGCCAGCAGCCTGAGAAGTGGCTGTGCACCAGCTTGGTGCACCAGGTAGGTGCGCCACCTTGGTGCTCTAGCTAGGTGCGCCACTTTAGTGCTCCTGCTTTGTGCTCCAGCTAGGTGCTCAACATTGGTGCTCTAACTTGGTGCTCTCCCCTAGGTGCCTGAATTACTAATTGGGTTGCGGGCTTGCTATAGGTTTGTGGTTGGTTTAGCTGATGGGATTGAGTTTGCCACGTCCAAAGCAACATCCGGAAAGTTTATCTATGAGCCACCTCAAAATCGGCATGTCTACAGACAACCACATGGCCCCATATGTGCTACCATAAATTAACCTTGTGTCCAATCTCATGGATTTCATTACACAATATGAGCTTTCTTTAGGTTAACGTATGGGTAGAAACTAGTGTAACTATTATTGGCATCAATCTGCAGATATAAATGAATCGAATGAACTATGTACTGGTTTCTCAAGGGGATCTTGGCCTTTGATTTATTTGGGAGCTCTTATTGTGATTGGCCGTTTTAAGGGTGTCTATATTCGGCCCCTTGTGGAAAAAATTCAAAACCGCATTAATGATAGGAGCTCTAAATTTCTTAATATGTCCAAAAGACCTGTCCTTGTGAAAAATGTGCTTTCATCTATTCCTATGCATATTATAACAATGTTGAAGATATCGATGCATGTTATAGATGATATTGATCGTATGCTTTGTGATTTCTTGTGGGACTTCAAGGATGGACAAAGACTACATCATTGGGTTAGATGGAACTATTGCACAAGGTCATTGCATGAAATGAGTTTGGGTATTTGCAAGTTTGCAAATGTTCATCTTTTTTTCAAGATTAAAAATTGTTGGAAGCTTCTATTAAAGGAATGTCTTTAGAGTATTTTTTGTGCTATAAAGTATAAAGTGGCTCTTAAAGGTTGGTATGCTCCGGTGCCTTTTTTGCGACAATATGTTGGAAGCCCCTTATGTCTTTAATGCCTTGGGTAATTTCTCAATTTTGCTGGCTTATAAATAATGGCAATAGCACTTTTTGGATGGATAAATGGTATGACAATGGTATTCTTTTTAATTATTTTGTGCACCATCCTACTACTAATCTTGGTGCCAAGGTGGTAGATGTGTTTTACAAAAATGATCATTTTGTGGACTAGGTTGGTGGTGATGTCGAAGATGTGGCTAATATGTGGTGTATTTTCAAAGAGCTTCATGTTGTTCTGTAGGGTACCGATGACAAGCTTATTTGCATGCTAGCTACTGACAGTGGTTTTTCAGTCAAGAGTGCATGGAGGGTAATCAATACTAGTACCCCAATGGTCATTAAGAAAAAGTGGATTTGATCGATTTTAATGCCTTCCAAGATGTCTCTATTCTTGTGGCGAATTAGTTGGAATGCTGTTGTCGTTGATGCCAACATTCAATCAAAAAGCTATTTAGTTTGTTTTCAAGTGCAATTATTGTGTTCATCCACAAGTGGAGACTTTTGATCATTTATTTCTAAAAGGAGAGTTGGGTTCTAGTGTTTAGCCTTTTTTGCCAGCTCTCTATAGATGCAGGTTTCCAGGGATGTAACATCTACTATTATGGCTTGGCATGATTGCACGAAGGAGTCATCTTACAGGCATACTCTCATTGGGATTCTTCTTGGCTTTATTTGTTGGCATATTTGGAATGAATGGTGCAATAGAAGATTTTCTGGTAAGTAATGTAGCTAGTGGCAAGTTTCCATGGTGATTGTTACCAAATGTAACCTCATGGTTCGCACATCAAGCTTTAGTTAGGTGGAAGGCCACACCAATCTACTCCAACGTGATGACTTCAAGATTCGTACTTCCCTTCAAGAACGTTGTATGATTGTTAGATGGTTGCCCCCAGCTTATGGGTTCAAAGTAAATGTTGATGGTTCTACATCGGCTTTTGGTGTAGAGGGTAGTAGACTAGTTAGGGATGAGAGTGGTAGGGTTCGGCTGGCATTCTCCCATTACTATGGTGATATCACTAACAATGAGGTTGAGATGAGGATCGTATGGGATATTCTTGTATTGTGTGAGGGGCATGGTATCACGATGATCGATATCGAATCTGATTCTATGCAAGTGGTTCTTATGTCACAATGTGTAGACACCCCGATTTTGAGGTGACCCAAGAATGAGTGTCCCTATGTTGCTTTGGATGTGATCAGCCCCTAAACCGAGCCCCAAACCCATTAGCTAGAGCCCCAATCAGACATTTGTGAGCTGGGTGGGCGCACCAAGGTGGCGCACCAAACAGGCGCCCAGCTCTGGCTGCTGACCTTCCACCTTCCGGGCTGTTACTCTTGCAAACGAATATGCCAACGAATATTCGAGGC
>JAMKQA010079429.1:0-14197 GCA_024699735.1 Posidonia australis
ATTTTTGAACTCTGAAAACATTACTCAAAAAGCTCAGGATAAGAAATGTAATATTTTCAGTTAAAACTTTATTCAAACATTTTTAGAAAAATGATGAAAGGACCTAGATGCAATGAATGGACCTAAATGTAATTTCATAAGGACCTAAATGCAATGAAAAGTATGTTTTCTGTATTTTATATTAATATGCATGATTTTTGATTTCTTTAATTAAATGAGCTCGACGGCCGCCACCGACGGTGCTCGTCGTCGGCGACCATCAGGGGGGCTCAAAGAGCGCTTCCCGATGGCCTGATCTCCGATCAGACCACCTGGAAAGCAAGAAGGGGGCAAGAGGAGCACATCAAACGGAGTGGATGTGTCCTCCGATGGCTGGATCGTCCCCCCCACCTCGCTTGCCGTCGACGACCTGGAGGTGGCTGGAGGTGCTCGGAGCTGCGGCATGGCATCTGGAGGCTTCAACGCGGCTAGAGCGAGCGGAGCGGTTGCTTCTTCCCATCCAGGAACACAAAGAGGTGTTGCGGATGCATCCTGGAGGTCGACGGCGATGATCTCCGGCGGGATAGGCAGCGCGAGGCATTCGGCGATCGCGGAGGCTCCTCGACTGCTCTGGAGGATCGGGCTTGGTTGGGCGAAGCTCCTGGAGGGCTTAGATGACCACGGGGTGGTGCGGAACGGCGGGAAGCGAGCGGACATAGTCTTCTTCTCCGGCGACGGCGGCTACGGCAGGCGTTTTCCGACGATCTTCGCGCAGACTACTGGGAGCGACGGAGCGGCGGCAGGGCACGGAGAGCTCGAGGGAGGCCAGAGGAGGAGAGGAGAGGGCTTGGGGATCCAGGAAACTTCTTGGATTGCCCCCCCCACCTCTGTCGCCGGAATCTGGCGACAGTGGGGCACGTGAGGCAATTCTGACTAGAGGAAGCCTCTGGTTTGCTCGAAATTGCCTCAGGGAGAGAGAGAAAGACCTAGGAATACACGAATTAAGAACTGGAAGGGTCCAGAACGGCGTACCTGGCTTGGAGGACCTCTGCACCTCGCCGGAGCTCTGGAAGCGACTGTCTGCCTCCTCCGCGATTGCTCTGGCACTGTGGTTCTCTCCCTCTCGCTCTGAATTGTCTCTGCGGTGGAGCAAGAGTTCTGGAATCCTGTGTAACCTCCTGAATTGTGAGCTGTGCTTCTCCATTTATAGGTGAACCCATCAGACGCTCATAATAGGAATCTCTTTGCAACGGCCTGACCCCACTCCTCTAACCAACTGGGCATCTTGGTAACAAACTAACAGCACCTGGGCTTGCTCTCATGGTTGGATCTGTGGGTTGAGCTCAGTGAAGAGAGTGGCTCGTTTTGTGAGAAAATAATGGAGAAGAAATGGGTTTAATGAGTGTGAAGGAAATGAGTGAATTATGGTGAAAATTGGTAATCAGAAAAAATGATATATATGGAGAGGAAGAAATAAGATGTTGGGTTGGAAAAGGAGGAGGGGATGTATTGAAGCATTATGGGCCTTCGTGGGCTCCATGGGCCTATGTGGGCTTTGTGGGCTCCCATGGGCCCAAGTGGGCTTTAATGGGCCTTGGTGGATTTGATGGGCTTCCATGGGCCTAAGTGGGCTTTTGGGTTCAATGGGCTTAAATGGGCCTGAAAAGGGGTTGAGCTCAACCACCAGACCCTCGTCCTACAAAATTGGGAAAAATTAGGGTGTCTACACCAACAGAAGATACCAAGTGGGTTTGCATTGAGGATTACTACACGGATGAAGAGACCTTAAGCGTAGTTGAGCCAGGCCCCACAGGTAGAGCAGAGCAACAATAGGCAGTAGTCCCAGCATCCACCTGTCTAGCTTTGCCATCCCCAACAACAGTAGTATCACAACCACAATCAGTTTCAGTCACAGCAGTATCACAGCCACAGCCAGTTTCAATCACAGTAGTATCACAGCCACAGCAAGTTTCAGTCACAGTAGTATCACAGCCACAACCAGTTTCAGTCACAACAGTATCACAACCACAGCCGGTTTCAATCACAGCAGTATCACTGCCACAACCAATTTCAGTCACTGTAGTATCACAGCCACAACCAGTTTCAATCACAGCAGTATCACAGCCACAGCCAGTTTCAGTCACAACAGTATCACAACCAAAGCTAGTTTCAGTCACAGTAGTGTCGTAGTCGGTTGCAGCACCAGCACCACAATTTCAGTTAACCATAGTAGTAGCACCATCAACAGGGTTGCCAGGGGCGGCAGCGGCCAAGATGCAGTAGTTCAGTAGTAGTAATATCCCAGCCCTTCCTATTCCCGGATCTCTGGTGCAATCGAAATCATGCGCCTACTATGTTGACTTTGCCATGGACTAGGAGGAGGGCACGGCCATCGAGACCCACGTAGACGCAGTGCTAACTAACCTCGAAGTGCTATTCCAGGAACAGCTGGCAGTCTTGGCGGAAAACGTAGCCGAAGAAAACAGGAATAGGAAAGAGAAAGTAGTCGCATCAGAGCCAGAACTCACCCCACCCCAGAATCACCATGGTCCTCCAGCAATCATGGTTGTGGATGGCAAAACAGTCAAGAAAAGACCAAAGGAGATGGTCTCCAAGCAACCGGGAGGCAGGTCTAGGTGGTATGTGCAACACAAGCCTCGCCTTTAGATAGGCGAGGGCACACAAAAAAAAGCCCTTAAGGTAGGCTCCTCAGAGAGCCCACAGAGCAACCCTTAGAGCAATCACCAGCAAGACGACTGTCGGTGCAAGATTATTGTAAATAGTACAAAAAACACAAAAAAATTCAGAAAAAATACAAAAAACCAAAAATATTAGAACTATTGTGGGGGAGGGAGAAGAACAGACTAGCACCACAGCAGAGCAAAAAAGCGTAGGATCGGAGTCCACGAAGTGCAGCTACAAGAATACCAGAGTCAACGTGACCCTCCTCAAGCGTAAACAGGGGCAAGAATCGGAACAAATCCTCTCTTTTGATGTCACTAACTCAGCATTCCGTGAGGAGGTATTGTCAGAACTAATAGCGTACGAGGAGGAGGACGACACGGGTGTCGATGATTCAGAAGATGTGTCGAAATTCCACCCTTGCGACGATGATCCGAAAGGTCTGAATTTGCACGTCAAGGACACGGAGGTGGTGAATATCACGTGCTGGGCAACGTTAAGGAGGTCAACATCAGTGCTAGATTGTCACCACAGGCAAGGGTAGATTTTATCACATTTCTAAAGGGGTATAACAATGCTTTTGCCTGGAGTTATGATGATATGGTTGGACTGGATGTTGAGATAGTAGTGCACACTCTGCCATTGAAGCCGAACGCCAAGCCAGTCAAGCAGAAACTCAGAAATTGGCCCCCGCAGTGGCTTCTCTAATTAAAAGAGGAAATCATGAAGCAACACCAAGTCAAATCCTAAAAGTCGTCCTTTACCCAAAATGGCTAGCTAATGTAGTTCTAGTGCCGCAAAAGGATGGACGGGTTAGCATCTGCATTGACTATAGAGACCTCAATAAAGCGAGCTCGAAAGATGATTTCCCACTACCTCACATTGATGTACTAGTGGACAACACCACGGGGTACAAAATGTTATCATTTATGGACAGCTTCTCAAGCTACAATCAAATCAGAATGGCAGAAGAGGATATGGAGAAGACATCGTTCATCACCCCTTGGGGGGTCTTTTGCTACAAGATGATGTCGTTCGGACTCAAGAACGCCAACACTACGTACCAGAGGGCAATGACAGCACTTTTCCATGACCTCATGCACCAGGACATCGAGGTGTATGTGGACGACATGATTGCCAAATCCAAAGAGTCTGACGACCATCTCGCCTGCCTAGGGAAGTTGTTTGACTGCCTGCGGAAGTTTAAGCTCCGGCTAAATCCCAGCAAATGTGTGTTTGGTGTGACATCAAGAATGCTCTTGGGATATATAGTCAGCCAAAGGGGAATTGAGGTCGACCCTAATAAAGCCAGAGCCATCATCGAAATGCCCCCTCTAGCCACAGAGAAGGAGGTCCGAGGTATGCTGGGGCGCCTACAATACATCAGCCGCTTCATCGCCCAGTTCACACCCATATGTGAGCCAATCTTCAAGCTTCTGAAGAAAAATACTTAGTTCACCTGGAGTGTGGAGTGCCAAGCCACCTTCGATAAGATCAAATAGTTGCAAGCCAAGCCGCCAATCCTAGTCCCCCTAATGTAGGGACGGCCACTCATTCTCTATTTGTCAGTTACAAAGCACTCCATGGGTGTCATATTGGGTCAGCACGATGAGACAGGCCGTAAAGAAAGGGCGGTGTACTATCTAAGCAAGAAGTTCAATGATTGTGAAGCCAAGTATACCACTATTGAAAAAGTTTGCTTATCCTTAGTCTGGGCCACCCAACACATGCGGCACTACATGATGGCATATCCAGTTTTACTGTTGTGTCGGCACAATCCAATGAAGTACTTATTCTAGAAGCTGGCACTGGTGGGCAAATGCATCAAGTGGCAGGTTTTGATGTCCCAATATGACATCACCTTTGTGATGCAAAAATAAGTGAAGGGACAAGCCTTAGCAGATCACCTAGCTGACTTGCCTTTACCAAAGTATCTGCCATTGCAAACCCAATTTCCCGACAAAGACATATTATTCGCTATGGATGATTCGAGACTCGAGGGGTCGAAAGACCAGAAGCGGTGGCGCCTCTACTTTGATGAGGCAGTAAACAAGAAAGGCCAAGGTATCAGGGTAGTGCTGGCAACGCCTCAAGGACAACTCATCCCGTTTTCCAGGAAACTGTCGTTCCAGTGCACCAATAACGAGGCGGAATATGAAGCGTGCATCCTTGGCCTACAAGCTGCATTAGAGCATGGAGTACGAAAGCTACAAGTCCACAGCGACGCTTTGTTGATCATATCCCAGGTGAAAAGGAGTTGGAAGACAATAAACCTGAAGCTGGTGCCATACCACTCATATCTCCTAAAGCTCATGACAGAATTCGAGGACATTTCCTTCACCTTCATGAACAGAGCCAGGAACGCATATGCAGACGCGTTGGCAACTCTAGCGTCGTGGTTGTCCATACCAAACAATCATGTGGTGGACATATAGGTGACCCGAGTGGACTATCCAGTGTACTGCATAAGCATCGAAGAGGCCGATTCACTCGAAGAGCTTCCCTGGTACTACGACATCAAGGTTTTCTTGTAAACTGGGAACCTCCCGCCTGATACCCCTGCCACTAACATGAAGACCTTGGAGCGGCTTGCGTCGAAGTAAGTCCTAGGGGGGTCGTTTGTACAGAAGGTCTTATAACCAAATGTTGTTGAGGTGTGTAGACCGAAAGGAGGCCGATACCCTGATACTACAGATCCATGCTGGAGTGTGTAACCCACACATGAATGGGATCTTGTTGGCCAAGAAGATCATGCTACAAGGCTACTACTGGTCGACCATGGAAGCAGACTACTGTCGATTCGTCCGAAGGTGCCACAACTGCCAGGTCCACGGGAACTTGATCCACGCTCCCCCTTATCAGTTGCATAATATGTCTAGGCCTTAGCCCTTCTAAACCTGGGGAATCGATGTTATCGGAGTCATCCATCCCACAGCCTCCAATGGGCACTGCTTCATCTTAGTAGCAATCAACTACTTTACGAAATGGGTAGAAGTAACTTCCTACAAAGCAGTCGCTGCCGTGGCTACAGAGAAGTTTATCCGAAACAACATTATAGCCCGATACAGGTTTCCTCACACCCTCATCTCCGATAATGGAAAAAACTTTATAGCCAAGAGGGTGGAGGATTTCTTGCTGAGCCTCCACATCAAGCATCACAGATCCTCCCTGTACCACCCATAGATGAATGGTGCCATGGAGTCTGCCAACAAGAACCTCACAAAGATCTTGAAGAAGATGGAAGAGACTCATCAAGATTGGCATGACCAGCTCCCTTACGTGTTGTGGGCCTACAGGACATCCGTCCGGACTTCTACAGGAGCAACCCCGTACTCATTGGTCTACGGCATGGAGGCAGTTCTCCCCATTAAAGTAGAGATCCCGTCACTTAGAATCCTGAGGGAAGTAGAGCTAAAGGAAGCGGAATGGGTCGAAGATCGGTGCATACACCTAAACCTAATAGATGAATGCAGATTTCAGGCTTTGCACCACGCTCAGTGCTATCAGAAACACATGGCCAAGTCCTATCAAAAGAAGGTCTGACCCAAATGCCTAGCGCCAGGAGATTTGGTTCTGCAAGCGATTCATTTGTCCGATGCCCGTGGAAAGTTCCGACCCAATTGGTGGGGTACCTTCATCGTCAAGCAAGTTTTCTCAGGAGGAGTTGTGATCCTGGAGGACATGGACCGCATTGAGAAGTCTGAGCCAATCAATACATGCTACTTGAAGAAATGCTACCAGTGACTGGGTCCCAGCGCACTGGGCAAAGTCCTCTCCCTTGTATCCATGCACCCTACATCATTGCATTCTGCATTTGTAATCCGCATCCTGGCATTTGTTCATCCCGTCTCATTGTACTCACCAAGTTATTATAACACGCATTCCTACATTCATGCAACATATGCACTCAACATTCATTATTTTGGATTCTTGTATCAACATATATACGCATGCACCATCTGCATTTTGGTTCGGCGATGAAATTGAAAAAGCTTAGCCTATCTCAGGAAAAGGTTCTCATCTCCCAAAGAGTTCTATCTGGATCATCTAGCAAGTGAGGAAGCTACCTCCCATCGAGAGCAGGACAAAGCTTTCAAACTCTCCAAGGACCCACACCTCCAAAAGGGAGATAAAATGCTAGCATGTGAGTGAGAGTGAGCAAGAAAAATCACAATGTTTAGAGGGCACAAAAGAAATGAGATGATAGAGATCGAAGACAAAAGTTAGCCCTAGAGAGAGGTGTGTGGGCCAACTCTACCCCTACTATACCCCGGGGAGGAGTCAAAGCCCACGCCTAAACCACCCACGTCATTGAAGGACTAGCCCCCTTCATAGTAAAAGCCTCCCACCTTGCCGTCCATTACCCCCAACAGGAGTAGAGTGAACCCACACACCAATGAGAGAGCAAAAGAAAAGTTGATAATATATAAGAGCATGTTTGGGACCCAAAGAGTTTGATGTGGAGTCCTAGCCTCGTCACCATTTAAACGCTTACCACCCAGTTATCCATCATTTCAGTATCCACTGTCCTAGCACAACCACCCCGCCACCCATAGTGCCACCTGCCAACTAGGGATCCAAATAGAGTCCATCGGGAAACAAGATCCCCCATTTCCGTTCAGATAGCACCAAGGCTTTCCTAATGCTGAGGACCCAGCATAATTAAGTAAGCATGATCCATGCATCTGCATGTGCATTACTTCCCCCATCACTGTTATCACGGGACAAGACTTTGCCCAATCACTAGCTAGGGGCATGTCAGCTACCCTCTTAGTCGACGTCAGCAGCCCACCTCCAATACCAAGGGCATGTTGGCTGCTGACATGGTCGACCTCAATAGAGCATCAGTACCAAGGGTATGTTAGCTACCCACATGGTTCACCTCCAGCCAAAGGCATGTCAGCTGCCCACTTGGTTGACTTCAGTAGAGCATCCACAACCAGGGGCATGTCAGCTGCAATTTGGCAAATGGATGTTTTACCAGGTGTTTCAGGCCAAGAGTTCGGTGCAAGTCGGTAGCTCCACACTGAAGGTCAGTAGAGGGAATGGATAGTGGCAGATCATCGAGCCCAGGAGTGCACTTGTTTGAGACTCCAGAGGCTAGGGAACTGCAGTAATTTTCCCCACATCCAGGAGCCACATGTAGCCACGCGTAGGACATGCGTATTTCTACCAGGGGCACTAGTGGCCAACTAGCAGCAGTAGTACCCCCTGCATACCCGGCTCAGAGGCCAGACCTGGCAAGTCGCAATAATGTATCCAATCTACGTCCTCAAAAGGATAGATGTTTTGGTCGGTCCCAATACTATGGTGGAGCTATTCAAAGAAGTTGGAAATAAAAAGGGCACACACTGAAAGAGCATATATTCTTCATTCGAATTCAAGTTCAAGGTTACAATCATTGAAAGAAGTCACAGAAATACGCTACATATGCCTGGATCAACTATTCCCTCTAGTCCGGGGCCTCTTCAAGCTGCTAGTATTTTGAAACAGAGGAGCGCGAGGGGCTATTTCACTGATTGGCCAGTCTGCTTGTGTATGTGCCCTATATGCCTCAGAACAGCCTGAGTCTCTCACTAAAGTCAGATCACTAGAGATAACGCCGGTTTGTAGCAGACGAGCTAGTTCGGCGGTCATGGTAGTAGAATTCTGAGGATACAGCTGGAAGATGGCAGGCATGGGAGATTGTTCAAGGACGTCTTGACAGAAACCAAACTAACGCAGGACACGAGCAAGGTGATGCTCCACTCCTCCAGTCAGGCCAGAAAGAACGACCACCCTTATGTCAATTTCATTGAAGAACACTGTGAAAGGCTCTACGTTTGATGGTACAATCCGCCAAGTAATCAGACTTCCAGACAACCCCTCTAGCTTCTTATAGAACTCCCGTACCCCAGAAATGGTCCAGGAATGCCTGCTTTGGCAGTAGGCCTCAATTGCTGGCCTTTGGGGCACAGGACCTCGACTCCCATGTGAGCCATCAACCACACCTGTCCAAGCATTGAGTCAATACACAAGTGTGCCAATCTTAGCAAAATTCAAAGTTACCTGCACTAGTGCTCCACAACCGTTGAAGTGGCAACACCGGTGAAGAGCACGATCCAGGCCTTGGTAAGTCTCAGCCAGGATCACGGGAGCGAGATCATTTGGTTTGCTCACCACTACCAAAGCGATCTCAGCTACCTCAATCACTACGGTCATCTAGCCATGACTGAATATGAGCTCCCCAAGGAAACGGAGGACGAAATCGCGCAATCATAAGTCATCGCCTAGTATATAGCGCCGCATAATCACTTCATCAAGGTAGTCCAAGCGTAGCATGGGTTCCGAGCCATTTGCACAGATTAAGCACCTCCCGCATTCTGTAGTATTTAGACCAGTTAGTTGGAAAAGAACAGATGCATACCCATCCTGACGCATGAAGACCGGAGGCCCCAACAGCTTGGACAGACCACAAATCTGCTTGGTTTCCTCCAAGGTGACGGTCAGTTCCTCACGACCAAACCGGAATACGTGGAGGGTTGGTTTCCAAAATCTAGCCATGACACACAAGAGATATCAACTCACCTCAACATCCCCAATCTTCAAGAGACACTTAGAGATCCCCCAGCACCGCAGTTTCTCCCGATCACTATCAAAGAGCATGCCAATCCAGCATCTCAATACGTCCAAGCAATGAGGTGGAGTGACCATCGTCGGGAAGCCCTAGAAAGTCCACAAGAGCACAATATCAGGATCCTGCAGCTTACAAACATCCCACCATACCATGTATGCCTCACCATGTTGCCCAATAGGAGAGCACCTGCAGTAGAATAGAACGGAAGCCCAGCGGAGCAGTGCCAGAGCCGTCGGCAGAAAAGGAACGGCGGAGGTGGTGTCGGCCAAAGGAGAAAGGGAGCAAGCTGTCTGGACCAGAGGGAGTGAGGCAGATGTTTGCCTCCCATTCAACAAATGCCCCCATTATAAAGGAGGAGAGCTCGTTAGTAGCTACAGATTGGCGACCCATGCCTGTGTCAGATGTCACGTGCGTCGTGGTGGCGCGAATGACCTGCACGTGTCGGTCAGGGATGCTGACCCTGTAACTGAGGCGTTGAGAGAAAGCGTGTGCCAACTGCACGTGCCACATGCACGTATGGCACAAGGCTCCTCAACCAAGCCACTGATGTTCTAGCGCTCGCCTAACTAGGTGCAAAGATGTTGAAGCTTAGCTACAAGCACAAGCAAACACTTTTAGGGCACCCAACAAAGACAAGCAATTTAGAAGACATGCATCCAGAAAACAAGCTAATTCAGAAATAGTTCAACTTACAGAACCACAGTTTACAGTTAATGATGTTAAGTTACAACACTTGCAGAGATACAAAGTCAAAATGGGTAAACTAGTCCCAGGCCTCGTCATCACACTCATTTGGTTCTTGCCCCTAGGAAGCCCGAGCGGTGCAGCGCTCGCCCTTGCACCGAAGTCATCGGGCAGTTGCAGCTGAAGTCGCGGGAGTATGGGACAGGGTAGAAGCAGAAGCACCAGTCAAGTCCCCAACAGCAGAAGTATCCTCCTCGAGGTCGAGGTCAGCCTCGTCATCGCTAGTCCCAAGGATGATGTCTTCCAGCCGGTATCCCTGAAATAAGAGGGTCAGTCTCAGATGTGCACAAAAAAGGATGGTAGACACAGAACCAGCAAAACACTTACCTTCCCACGAGCTTCCCATCAGGCCTGTTATAGATAAAGAGGATGTCGTTAGCATGATTAGGCATGTGCAATCAAGAATTGTAAAACAAAAAAGGCAGATTGCAATACCTTGGCTCGTCGCATCCGAGCATAGAAATCACTCAGCCTGCCCTCGAACCACTACAATAGAAGCAAACAATTGTGTCTGAACAGTCGGAATCAGGGAATCAAATTATGCCGCAAGCAGAAAGCAAAATTTACCTCAGCCCAGTTCTTCGAGAACCATATGTCCCGTTGTTGTTTGTGGAGGTCCTCCTCAAAGAGATATGGCTTGCAGGCATGCTCATACCACTCTTGGTACTCGTCGCAGTTGGCAGGACAGAGGGTGTACCGACTCCGGTCGACCATGATCTCCACCGCAATAGAGCGAGCCCGTACGCGGGTAGTGGCCCAAGGCACCATCTCGGTGGAAGGCAGAACGGGATGCCAAACTCCGGGGTGAACTGATGACGAACCCGGCCAGGAAGATAAAAGGTGGACTTCTTGAAGTAGAAAATTTTCATCTGCTTTCGGCAGTAAGCCCGAGCAGAGTTCAGAGGCTCCCAATCTAGCTCGGTGTACCGCTCAATGGCCTCAATTCAACCTATACAAGGCAAAACAGAGCACAAGTCAGTCTAGTGGCTCAGCAAAAAATAGAGAAAGCTGTAAATAGGTATGATGTTTGCAAACTCACATCATGTATCGACAGCAGGTCCAATAGATAGCGATAAGACTCGTAACTATACACCCCCTACGGTGGTACGGTGGTACGGTGGTCCGTCTCACACCACTGACTTAGAAGCGAGAGAAGTGTGGGACGGAGGCGAAAGATGTAATGCCCTCACATGCAATGCACCATCCACTGCAAATACAGAAAAGTAAGTCGGAACATGATCATATTGCTTAAATCGAAGAAGATAACACAGGAGCTTACCGTCAGCAGTGGGTAGAGCCCCACATGGGATCGCTGATTGCTATTTATGACACTGTCTAGGGCATAGAGCATGTAAGTATAATTGGTGCCACCCTAGTCATACTGATCCATGTGATCCAAGTTGGTGAGATATATCAACCAATCCGCTGAGACACAGTATTCAGAAGTGTCATAGAAGATCAGAGCCATCAACTCCATCAAGAAGTGGCAAAGAACTAACTCTACCTCCCTTGATCCCAGTGCTGGGTCCGGCTAGAATAAGTGCCACTCCCTGATCCAACTATAACGGAGATAATGTGTTGACTGGGTCAATGGTGGGCACTCACAGCCCAAAAGCTTTGTAACCTTGGCAAACCCCAAGGTGGCCTTGCCGACTATAGGCTCCTTTCGGAAGCAAAGGCCTGTCAACAGTGCCCAGTGCTCTGGTAGGATCGTCATCTTGCCAAAGGGGAGGTGGAAGGTGTGGGTCTCGTGTCGCCACTGCTCTGCGAGTGCCTAAAAAAACTCATAATGCCCATGGACTGCTCGGACGCGCAAGAGACTTCCAAATGGGGTACGATGTAGTAAAAATTCCTTCAGGAAGCCAGGGAGACGCTCGAAGTGCTCTAGCATTGGTGTCCAGAGACACCGCATCACTCGCCTGGTATTGCCAGCCTGAGGAGCAAAAAACCGCAGGGTCAGAAATCAGTTACACCATGTAAATTTGTGCAGAAAAGGGAAAGGGTACCTCGAAATCTTCACTGTTGCAGATGCGGTTTTCATCCAACAATCGACCCCCAAAGTTGCTAGATTCCTGCCAAAAGGAAATTCAGTTCAGCAAATCAAAAGCATGCATAAGGAAAACACCAGAGCAGGTGGAGTCTTGATTTCTTACATCCTCGGGGATGTTGGGCATCGCCTCCTCCGATGTTCAGGAGCTAGAAGCAGCCCCAAATCATGAACTAGATCCACGACCCTGAGCTTGTGAACCAGAAGCAGCCCCAAATCGTGAGCTAGACCCACGACCCTGAGCCCGCGAGCTAGAGGCAGTCCCGCTTGCCTGAGTTACCTCAAACTTGGACTCTAAGTCAGACTATAAATGCAAGACCATTGATTAAATGAGCATGTTATCAAAACAAAGCTGTGGTAAGTCATCACAATAAAAGCACAAATAGCCAAGATAATCAGAGACAGTATTCAAACAAAAGCACAATTATGGTCTAGCAAATCAGAATTTGTATTCAGAGGCACAGTATTCAAACAAAAGCCAGGGTATTCATGCACAAAGTCAATAGCATTTCATACTGTTACTCAAACAAATACCATTGCATTCTACAGTACCTACTTAAACAGAAATTCAAAGGCAATCCAGACATGGACCGCTACAGAACAATGGCCTTTCCTTAATATTATTTGAACATAATTCCATGGCATTTTGCAATGATCATTCAAGCATTGAAACCAAGGACATGGCAACATATACGATAATTTCATGGAGGGGTGGGAAGCGTCGACTCACCGCCGCTGGTCTGCCACCGCTGATGTGATCTCTAGCAACGGCCAACCACCACGTGGGGCCAATAGAAGCCCGCCTCCCAGTGTCCAGTCATGGTGTCACGAAGACACCCCAACTTCCCCACTGACAGACCTCACTGCCGGCGACAACGGGAGAGGGGTGAAAGAAGTCCACATGCCCAAGGAAAAGGAAAGTATAGAGCGAGCAAAAGATAGAGGTGGGGGAGGAAGAGCATACCATTTCTGCCAACGATACGACCCCGTCGGAACCCCTACCCACGCGCACGTCTCTACCGCCCCTCATAGTGCCAACACATAGCCATCCGAGCCCACGCCTGCACGTGTGCCCATCGGAGTCTCTGCCGTGCCCTACGCGCATTTCCGCAACTCGCACCCTGCAACGCCGCTCCGCCTACACCCGCACGCTTGCACAGCGGTCCCAGCACTCGAGCCCTAGCCACCATTTGGTGAGGAGAGAAGGAGAGGAAGAAGAAGAGGAAGGGACGCAGGGAGAAGGATGGCTCGTTAGGTCTTTTGGAAAGTTTTAAATAAAGAGTTGTTTTCTTTTGTTTTAAGCTTATATGGGAAGAGAAGGGAGCATGCAGAAGCATGAGAAAGAAGACCAACCACCATGCACCCATTCGAGATAAGGGTAACCGCTAGTGGGCATCGCAAGTTTTGAAAATTTGTTTAAGCCCCCTAGTAATTCTTGCAAAATTTTGGACTAAACTGTAATTTACCCAGTGAAGGGCTGAGTTGTCCCTTAGATTTGGAGAAGGCAAGAAACGCCCGTGCAGTCTCCAGGACTCCAGGCAAAGTTTCTAGGACAAGAGTCACTACCCATATCGGCCTCGATGGTTAGTTTTGTAGTTTCTTGCAATAGATTTTAGAAATTATAGATAGGTCCCTGGACTTCTCTAGATACAAGAAAGTTTTCTCTTGTCAAGCCTTAACCACCAAGAAAAATTCGAAGAACTCAGACCGACATCAGGTAGTTCATTGCTTCGGAAAATCCCCGAATGAGTCAAAACTTGAAATTTTGCATATGAAGCCCCTAGAACTTCTGTACTGACCAAAGCTCTAGTGCATGCAGTCGAAAGCCAAGAGAATGCTCCAAGAATTTGGACAGAACATAAGTTCCACTCAAAACAACAGTTTGAGCTCATGGGACAGTTTGGGAAAAATTTGCAGAAAAGCCCCTACAATGTCCTAAATTACAAGAAGACCCTCGACTATCACTGTAGATACCCTAATTTTGAGCTCATTTGGTAGCAGGCTCCTCCGGTTGATGCTCTGGTTGCAACTACCAAAACCCTAGCTCACACAAGCCCAATTAGGTTCACACTAGCCCACATGACCTAATAAAACACTAAAACCCAGTAAAATTCACTGAAAAATAAATA